>JAPYZO010001824.1:0-28125 GCA_030522905.1 Torymus flavipes
GAGAGAGAGAGACATAATCTAATATAGAAAAATATGGGTTTCAGTTAATATCTAAGAAAGGGGTGCTGTAAATGTTTTTTAGTCTGTGTTTATTGTTTACATTTTTGCAAGTTATTTGTTACAATTTAATGCTTTGAAATTTAACCTCAAGTCTATGAGTAAATTTAAATTGAATATTTTGTGGTTATGCCATTTTATTTCCAATCTATTAAATGGTCGAATAATAGGGGAAAAAGCGTTTCATCAAGGAACAATAACTAGCCATTTATTCTAGCTATTTACTGACTTTGTGTCTATTTCGTATAGAGCGAATTTCTACCAGGCAGCTGATTTATTGATTTAAAATTAAAGACTTACTGAAAACTGAAAGAAAATATACTTTGATTGTTCCGAGTAAAGGAATTAAAATTAAGCATTTCCATTTAAAAGTGACAAACCACGGTTTCTCGGAACCTATATATTAACCACACAACAACGCCTTCTCTTCTAGGAAGCGCATAATTATCTTAATAAATCATAAACCCGGCAGCCGAAATAGCGTCACCCGAAATTAAGACAAAACACCCACGTACCCGCCTCCCTCCAACTCGTTATAAATTCCTGCCGCGCCAATCCTAAATTGAGAAAAAAGAGATACTTACATACGCACACATATGACATGGCCGCCCATCAGCGCGAATCAACTCTCCTCGCGAGCCTGTCACACGTGCCCATCATCTTTCGGAAAAAAAAAAAAAATCCGTCAACGCCCGCGGATTAATTGCGCGCGAGCCTCGTTTCGCGCGTGATTTAAGCCGCGCCATAAATTATATCACTGCACAGTTGAGCTATGCCAGAAATCGCGAATTCACGCGATTTTCCGTTTCTGCAACGTGGCTCTCTACTCGCGTGAATTATGTGGCTCGACAAAAGGACGACCGGGGCCATACGTTATAAACGCGTCACCTGACGTATGCGTGTGTATATGTGTGAGGATGTGGATGTGTTCCGGCATTCCGGGTAGTGTTTTGATTATGGAACAGGCCGTAGAGAGAGAGGAAGACGATCGGAATGAAGGTTGCTACTGGAATTCCTGTTGATGCGTTGCGGTCGTGCGCTGTGTGTGGGATCGATCGAAGGGGGGAAATAAGAGGGTCGGAATGGAGTGGAAGTGAATTTATCGTGCGCGATATTTTGCGGATGGTTGTAGTATAGATATTTTAAACATGATTTTGAAGTTTAATAAAGACATTTTTATTCTCAAGTCGTTATTATCTCTGTCGTTATATGAATTATTGCATGATTAAATTTTCAAAATTGATTAATCGAATATGTGTTATTTTGATATAAGTGATATAATTTGTAGTTCACATATGAAAATTTAAGTTTGTTCTTGAATGCAAAGACATTTCGTTTATTATTTAAGACACGGTTTAAGAAAGTTGCACAATTTCGGCAAACGATTATAATTATTTTGATTCGGCGAACAATTTATGTAACAGGTGCAGTGACAATTGATAATTCCAACGGTTGTGCGTCACAAGATCGAGTGGCCATAGTCCAGAATAATTAGATTTCTTGCATCCCTTCGTGCAATACCGAATTTACAATTCAAACAAAGTACTTATCGGGCTTTAGCATATACGTACATAGCCATTGTCTAATCCATTAGATTAATTTTCTTACTAATGAAATAATTCATTTGGAATTCCGTCGATATTGTTACATAAGTATACCTTCAATCGACTATAACGATCACTTTGAATTTTCTATTATTCTCTCAAGTTTACAAAGCTTTGTACATACATGTCCCATTACTGATTTCAAATTTAATTGGAAAGGTTCTTTAAATATTATATCACGCAGTATAAGAGCTGATTAAAAATTTAATTGTGAAGGTTCTTTAAATATTATATCACGCAGTATAAGAGCTAGCCTCACTTGACATACGACCTTTTAAAAAATTACTCTCCATATGACCATTCCTGGTATTTTGGCAAATACGCGAGTTTCGACGTTCCCGCGATGAATATTTCATGTGTGAATTAAGCGAACGTGTATAAACGGATTTAACGTGATGGATGAATAAAAAAAGAAGTAAAGCGCCATCGTGAACCAGTGGTGCGATTTTTTTCGCCCCACTGTTCGATTGTATCTTTTATCAAACACCTGTTGAATTTGCGAAAACGATAGCTTTTTTTTTATTAATACTATTCATAACAGGATCGGGACTATTGAAGCGACATAAATCGCTGATATCTAAATTTTTTATTAATTGTTGTGACTGAGAACGGATTTGCTTTTGATATTTCGCTTTATAAGGACTTACTGCGTATAACACTAACTGATAAAGTGCCCTACATTTAAACCTTTTATCATCGTGGTAAGATTTGATATTTAAAAAGTTCAAAATATGATAATATTTCAAGAGAATATTGAAAAATGAATCTTTTACATCCAAATGATTCAATCAAGAAAAATTATATATAAAGGCAAAAAAATAAATGGAATGAAAAGGAAGTGTGATTATTTCTTTTTTTAATGAGAAATATTATTATGTCCGCAGAAGATATGTTATTTCGAATCGGAGCAACAGTAGGTTCGAACGTGCCAAGTTCAATAACTGATCGTCAGTGGATTTACATTGCTGCAATTGAGATTAAAACGAAATTTTATTATTTGAAAAAAAAAATTAAACTTGGTTTTGCCTCGCTTCGTTTTTTTTAAACGTATATAAGTAAATATTCTAACAAAAGGGTCAGTTTTTTCAAAGACTTACGCAAAAACAATAGCTTTCCATAACTCAATTTTGATAAGAAAAGTGTCCCTTACATTACATTACTAATACGAATGATAATAAAAATAAAATCCAACACTACATTCTCGGAAAGTTGGTATAATAAAAGTTTTTAAGGCAAATAGCCCCCGTAATCCCTTAATAGACCTAGGCTTGGCTCAAAGTGTTAATATGAGGATCGTAAAAGTAAGTTCATTACACGAAAACTTAAATACTTCGTAGTTATTATAGGGACAGATCGTGAGCATATTACACAGGAGGCGCGTAAAGCGTGTAATGATCTCGGGTAGTTAAAGATTATAGTGGTCCGGCGTAAATATTTGACACGTGGTTTCGTATTTTTATAGATAAACATTGTAATTTGTATATATTCTGAAATATTAATTCTTCCCTTGATAGAAATATTGACCATAAGTTTTTAGGTTTGTTTTATTAGTTTTTATGGCTAAAAACGAACATTACTTCTTGTTTCATAATTATATACCAATCATAAATAAATTATGGCGTTTACACATTATAAAATAACTATTTTTAGTAACAGTAAAGCTTTTAGATGACTTACTTTTGGATGATGAGTTTGGCTATAAAAATGTTTCCATTTAATTAGCAAGTTGGCTATAAAATATGGTTAATTTTCTACTAGGGTCGTATAGTGTATTTTTTTTCAAGTACCATGACGTAAATAAATACTTTTTTATTTTATTTATTAAAATACCATATTTTTATAGACGCAAAGAATACCATTTTAAAACTCATCTTTGCCAAAGTTTATTTTACTATTATCGAACGACATAACTAAATTTTTTTCATCAGTTCTTTATTGTACTAGCGACTCGATTTCATCCTACAAAGTGCTTAATTAACACTCCGCATCCACACGACCGCACTATCTATGAGCAAACCTCTGCACTGCGATAACGAAATTTCACTGCACAAATAGCTGTCGGTCGGTAAATACCCACTCAGCACACTCCGCCACCTTCTTCTTCTATTCTGCGAATTTGCATCGATTGCGTGCTGCTTGCAGTTTCCACTGCGATCCAACAGATGGCAACGTGAGCTGCGCGGCAATCTATCGACAATTGCTCACCACACCACAACTATGTGTGTGTTCGTCGGCGTACGCGCAGTGCAATAGAATCGCCGCTGGCCGATCGGCGCGAGCTACACCGCATAGGAAAATAATCATAGTATCGCGGACTGCAGAGAGAAGCGATTAGGTCGACGAACTCGCGCAGTCTTGATTGCTGATCAACACGAGCTTGCAGAGAACGACAAAATGTGAGTTTAAGTTATAGTTATAGTTCGGTTTCGTAGTGGTACCTTGGGCAAATCGATTGTACGCGTGCGCGCGTGTGTGTGTAGGAATTGTTTTGGACTTTTCAACGGCTTTGGAGTTTAAATTATTTGCGTAGGAATTGTTTGATTTGTGTTCATAATTTCATTACTGATAGTTTTAATTCGTGAATGCAAAGATTTTTATACGTTATTTTCAATAGGAAGATTATAACATTAGTACTTAATACTGATGGATAAAAATGACTAAACTGCGTTTATAAAATCATGCAGAGATAATTTGAAAATTAAATAGAAAAAATTTCTGTTATTATTCCTGCTCCAAAAACATATAATTATACGTCGTTAATTTGCCATTCTTTCTTCACCTTTCCTCAAGACTCTTTTCACTGATAACAAACAACTTAACACACGTGTTCTTAATGCATTTCTTATCTTCTCGCACACTATATGTACTATATCAAACACCTTCAAAAACCAGATTACCAAAAGAAAACAGCATCATCCACTTTTACTCGTCTCCTTCATCACCTTAAAAAAACCCTCGAAAAAACCTCAATTCCCAATTACTCCTCTATATCAGCGAGGAAATGAATAATCCCGGCGTTCATCAATAATACTGTTCAAGTTCAAGATCACGATTGCGCAGAGGCGGCCCGCTCTATTTTTAGCCGACTAGTCTAGTATATAGGATACAGCGCAAATGCGATCCGCTGCACGTGCACCTACGACTGGGAATAATGAATGGTAATTCGTTACAGGCGCAGCTTGCGTAATACGGGCAGGCGCGAATAAAGTAACCATCACTTAAGCGGAAAAAGATGTTTTGACGCGGCAGGTCGCGAAGTGTAAAATTGGGGGACGCGAGTTGATAGAATCGGGACGCCTTCGGAATATATATATATAGGTATCTGTCATGCTGAATGCACATCGCATTCACACACGATCTCCGTCCTTCTTTGTGTAGATTTGCGAAAGCAAGGTAGATGCAAATAGAAGCAGCGAAACAGAGGAAGTGAGGGGTATATAGGAGCTGAGAGCCTCTCTGGCCCGAAATTTCAATTGCCTCCGGCTATATTAGTCGACGCAAATTGGCATTTCGAATAGTGTTGATCGTTGTTTACAAAGAGATTATATTTAAAAACAAAAATAGAAATAAAAATATTTATTGTCGCATATTGTTGAAGTATAAAAATGTAACGAAAGATAACCAAGTAGTTGAAAATTCTCGTAATCAGTGCTGATTGTTATTATTACATTAACACACTAGCCGTAAACAACGTGATGTAGATAAGATATTTGTCGCGGATTCCTTTAGAATTATTTTCCAACAATTGCTTTTATTTTAAAATATAATTTTATATACGTTTCATCTAGATAAAATAAAAGTTAACCAACAATAAACGTTATAGGAAAGATTTACCGCCCACATATGTCGAGGGCTTTCACGATCTCGAAGCCGTGAAGTCTATGGAATATAGGACGCTGGGAAAAACAGGTTTACGAGTTAGCAAACTCTCTCTTGGCGGTGGCACACTGGGAAGTCACTACGGGTGAGAATAATGCATATTATATACCGATATTCACGAGTGCTTTAACCACTAGTCAAAAGAGACTGGTTTAGTTATATATATTTATGCAAGCCATAAATAGAATAAATTTAATGATTCTTTCGAAAAAAAAGGAACATATTATGGAAGAATAATATAGAAATTATTTTTTTAAGGACATACGATGAAGATGAGGCAATAGAAACAGTCAGGAAAGCCATTAAACTGGGAGTAAACTATATCGATACGGCGTATTGGTATGGACAAGGAAGATCTGAGATTTTTCTTGGAAAGGTAATTAATTAACTTAAAAATTCATTATTTGTAGGTATTGTCGAATGAGAATGATAATGAAAATTTTTAAATTTACTTGGTTCGTTACGAATATAAGTTCCAACCAATGTTGAAGTAGAAAAAATCAAATCACTAAATATTGGTGATGTAAGCGGTTTCATCTAGTTTTTTTTTTCAACACCAGTAATCTCAAGCGGAATGTTAATAGCACTGAATGCACTTTAAATACTGAACGCTGTCCGTTGCGTACTGCAAACAATTATGAACAAAAACAACACTCGGAAAGTCTGTTATACTATATATTAAAAAATTTACTTTATCTTTATATATTTTCTTATACTACTTTAAAATATACAAAATATAATAATTCTTAGGTTTTTCATGAAAGAAAAAATTTGATTTATTTTTCTATAATTTTATTCGAAAAAAATATATTTATACAATTCTCAACGCCCTGGCCTAGTAAAAATTACAAACGCGTATACATATATCAAGCTTATACTTAACGTTAACAATATATATCATGCAAAAAAAAACGCAGGCACTGAAGGGAGTACCCCGTGAAGCCTACTACATAGCTACGAAGGTCGGCCGCTACGAGCTGGACTACGAAAACATGTTCGACTTCACGGCGGAGAGAGCGCGCAAGAGCGTGAAGAAGAGCCTCGAGAACCTGCAGCTCGATTATGTCGACGTCATCCAGGTGAGCGGCTGAGTTTCTGTTTGTCTTGTCATTTTTGTCGACGTTGTTAATTATATCGATGTGAATACCGACAGTTAAGTATAAGTGGCAGTTGTATTGGATACATTTTTTGAGAGATCGGGTTTACAAAAAATTGAATGAGGTTCTTGTAATATGAGAATTGAAGAGATATGACGATAAGGAGTTTGTGGGAATAACATAATAGTGTTGTTGTGGAAGACAGTGAACGTTTTTCTGACATATAATCACATTTGGAATATTAATAAACAGAAATATAGCTGTTTTATCGCATGATTAATAAAACAAAAGATAACTCTAATGAGAATAAATTCTGCTACTTCTTACAGTTGCTGTTAATTACAGCAATTTGCTTAGCTTATAATACTGTAGCAATTGATCGACGAACAAAAGCTGGCTTATAAAAACATATAATATCGATATTACAAATAATACATAAAAGTATATAAGCGCGTATACAAAAGTAATCCTTAATCCTAAACCGCACAATCGGCTCCTGGCATTATACAATAATAACTAGATCATATCCGCACACATTTATCTTATCCAATTTTTCAGATCCACGACATCGAGTTCGCCCCGTCACTGGACATCATCATCACGCAGACACTGCCAGAACTATCGCGCCAGGTGGCCGAGGGCAGGGCACGACACATCGGCGTCACCGGCTACCCCGTTTCGGAACTCAAGGAGTGCGTCGAGCGCAGTAACATCAACATCGGCCTCGTGCTTACGTACACGCGGTTCAGCCTTATCGACGACACGCTCAACGATTACATTCCGTTTTTTAAGGTATATATGCTATTGTACAGACTAGTGAGTATTTTTTTTTATAAAGCACTTGGTGTTCTGATAATAAGGCTTGGAGAAAAATGGGTATCAAGACGTGGAGCTTTCAAGTATAAATACTGTAGGTTTGTCGTATATAAAGATTTTTTTCTTATTTCTTAAAAAATTCGCAAATTACAAAAATTTTCAAGTATTTTTTTTATTTTGCTAATGCTAATTAATAATCTCACCGAGTTTATTTTTTATTAGTAAATTTCTTTTTATTCTTTTGATTTCTTTATCAATATGATTAAATAGAGTAATAAATGTATAATTTTATGTACATTTATGGCAGAGAGACATTTTAAAAATGTTTTTCTAGTTATTAGCAATCCCAAACTGATTAAAATTATTAGTATATTTAATAACAATTTATAGTCTCCTTAACTTATTAATATCATGTAATATTGCCATATATTGTCTAAGCGAATGTACACTAACTTATAATATTCTGAAAATGGGTAAAAACTTTGTTATTCATATTAATTTTTCATAATTTCAGAAACATAATATTGGTATTATAAATGCAGCATCACCCTGTATGGGACTATTATCTAGTAAAGGGCCTCCGTCATGGCACCCAGCTCCCGATCAAATGAAGAAAGTTTCTAAAGAAGCAGCTCAGTGTTGTAAAGTGAGTTTCATTAATTTCACATTTTCTTATATGTAAAATATTACAAAATGTAACAATTTAACATATTTAGGAACATGACGTTGAAATTGCAAAACTGGCAGTTTGGCATTCTTTGCAATGCCCAGACATTGCAACTCATCTAATTGGAATGCAAAATCTGAGAGAGTTAGATATAAATCTGGATGTTATTAACAATGGTATAACTGAGAAAGAAAAAGAACTTTTGAATGAGATAAAACAAAAGTAAGTCCATAATTATAGAACTTCATATAATCAATAACTAATTTTGCATGTCAATACGTATACTAATTCTTCATTTCGACTACTCTCATGACTCACTGACATTCTCTAATAAAACATTGTAATGGTTAAACCTATTATAAGAAAATGATAACTAATTTTATAGAAATATTAAGGTTACTTGTAAATAGAAAATACATAACATCGCTAGTATTGACAGCATTATTCATAAACATTGAATCAGCTTGGTAGAGTTAATTTATCACTCAAAATCACAATATAAAATTTTTATATTTCTTGATAGCTGTCGAAATCGAAGACTGTTATTAATTTAGTATAACGTACTGTGATGCGAACTATTGTTCACAAAAAGATATATATAAGCAGCCTTGTGATTATGAATCGTATGGTGAGTTTCAAATATAGATGCAAATCCAAAATATTTGAAGACAATCACATCCCTATCAGCCCTAGCTTTTCTTATATTTTTATATATTTTTTATTCGATTAATGTAAACTTGTCTTGCGCAATTTAGATAGTTAGGTATGTGCATGTAAAATTTAAATGTCTAAATATGTGTAGCAGAAATACAAGTTCAAGTTTACATAATCCATTTCAAATTTCCATTAAATGTTGCTTTTGTGGTAAACACTTATTTTAAATATCAATATAATCTAGGTATTTTTCAAAAGTGCCAATGAAACATTGGGAAGGAGTAGAACTTAAGAGATACTGGGAAGCCATGAAGAAGCTCTGAATCAAAGTCTTACTTCGTTTACAGAATGTACTTTAAAAAAAGTGATATTTTTTATAACAATTCTAAGAATTGTAAATTTCAAAGAGATTCAATAAACTTTTATACAAATAAAACTTTTGTTTCTAGTATATCTTATCAATATAATACGATTTCAAAAATACTCAACAATATCAGACTTAAGGATTTTTGTATTCACTATCTTCAAAAATAGGTCACTATTTTTAAGTTCACTATCTAATGTCTATAGATATATTATCATATTTTACTAGAAGGTTTTTATATAATGAATATATCTTTCACCTAAGATATTGTTATAAAAGCTATGGAATTCCATTATAGAAAACCATAAAAAAGCTGAGTTTTTCTTACTGTATATGTAAAGAAACCTTAAAAAGTATTTTTTTGGCCTCATGATTTTCTAATGGTATCAAACTATTTCGTATTGTAATACCTGAGATGCAGAAACATTTATTAAACTCCTCATTCATCTAAAAGCAAAGAGTTTCTTGGGAAAACTAACATAATTATCATCTCCAGGTTTAATTTGATAAGTAAGCTCGTACATTAAAACAGTTATCAAATATCCAACTATAGGTTTGTGGTACATTTGTTTTAATTCAAATCCTTTTTTAAGACACAGTTCTCTACCTCCTTCAGTATACTCAGAAGCAACAATATTGGTGCAACTGTAACCTTGCTTAATGGCAAAATCAATTGCTACATTTAAAAGATGAGATGCAATACCTTTACGACGATAGTTACGATGAATGCAGAGACGTTTAATCCAGGCTCCTTTATCAAGACTGTGACTTTTTAACAAGCCAATAGTTCCTACAATTCTTTTACACTGAGAAGATACATCAATATTAGATTCTCGAAAACGCTCTTCAGTCATAACTGTGTAATTAACTTCAGATGCATTACGAGACATAAAGTATGGCTCAAATGCTTCTGCTACCCAAAAACATGAAAATGCATTTGACATGTAAATACTGTAAGTAAAAGTATTTTTTATTAAGACAAATAGTATACTTTAACACATAAAAAATCTTTATGAAAACTATTCAGTCATACCGTGCAATATTTGAAACTTCTTGATCAACTTCCATCGCTTTCGTAGTGAATGCTAAATATGTTCCCATATAAGTTAGAACTATAACAACTGGTATGACCAGGAAGCAGATGGTCAAAGGCATTCCAAAAAATATAAACATTATGGCAGCTAGAAGAATCATCATTTGAAATGTAATTTCTTTGAAAAGACTCCCAAAAAAGGCACTGTTCATTGAGGATAGTACTCCATTCTTGATCATTTCATGACAATTAAATTCGTCGCCTGGTTTATAAGGCCTGATAACAACGATGTGACTCATCTTTACAAGAAAATCTGAAAATTATACCTTTTATTACAAATGATTTTTTATGTCATCAATCAACTTACAAAATAAAAATTACTCGTTCATTTATTGACGACAACGGGTACTGTTACTTGTCAAAATTTCAAAACATTCTACTAGGTTAGAGTTCAAAAAACAAAAACAAATAATAACCATGCGACAGCGACCATCATATGCCCATCACATGCGCTAGACATGCGTTTCGTTCCATTTTTCAAGTGTCCACAAATGTGTCTGCAGAAAATGAGATTCTTTTAAAATACTTAATAAAAAAAATTATACACCTTCCTATAACATTTTTTAATGAATCGAACCCAGTTTTATGCAATTTTTTAAATTGTTAAATAAATAAATAATCTTGAAAGATTTTTAAGTTTTCTTTTTTGAAGTGTTCAAGTTTGAAAATATGCATTCTTTAGCCAATAACAATCACAGAGAAAAGCGCATGCGTGATTATATATATGGGGACGAGCTAAAAAAAAGACTGTTTTTGGGAAATAATCACTATAGATCTAGTTTTTTCCCATCCCTAGTTCTACACATCTAACGCTACACATCTACATTCATTGCATTAGTAGTGGTAGCTGGTGGTAGATGTGTGTCGTGTTTGTGAATATGGCAACCGAGCAGTGGTTAAAACTCCTTCAAGATGCCAAGAAAACGGCGATTATTCAGGATGGTAATTTAACAAATCAAGTTATTTTAGTAATTTCAGTTTCAACTTTAAATAATTATACACATTTGATCAAGATTAAGAGATGACACAAAAAGTTTTTTAAATGCAACGTGTTTGACGTTTACTCTAACCTCAGATGTTTGATCAATACCGACATTTACAGACGATTTTATCATCTCGTAGATTTTTTTATTTTGTAAAGTATTTATGTATTTTAATTATAATAAATTGATCACGCAGTCATCAAAAATATTCGAAAATAGAGAAATAAATTAAAAAATTAAATAGATGACTCTTTTGGTCTTTGGGATATTTAAAAATATAATTATCACTCCAAAATATGTAAGGATAGTACATCAAATGAAAAACTTATTTTGCTTTAATATGGTTGTAATTGTTGAAGAAATTATAATCCCAGTAACGCATTTTTATCTTATAGGAAAAAGGAAAGTACACTTTTTAATGGAAGATGGACGAGAAATGGTCGAGGAATATAGTATAGATACTAATGTTGTTGTAAAGCGTACATGGAGACAAAAAGGTAAGCTAGGACAGGATGTTGGTTGGGTTGTTGAAGTTGGTGACCCCGAACCAATTCAAGCTGAAAATCTGGATACCATTGGAATCCGTGAAAGTTCAAGTGCTGTATGTGAAATAAATCAAAATATTTCAAATTTACATTTCATATATTTTACTGAATTATTTGAATTATTTTAGCCAGTGGTTACAAGACGAGTTACCAAGACTGCCTTAGAGTGGAGAATAAGAAATTTATCGTATCCAAAAGATGTATATTCCGTCACTGCTGAAGAAGATGGCACAATAACTGTTAGAACTAGTAATAAAAAATATTTCAAAAAAATAACAGTACCTGATTTGGAAAGAGCTGGATTAAAACCAGAACAAGAAAGAATATCTTTTACACATCAATATAATACTTTGATAATTACAGTAAGTTTTTGTTAATAATTATTATAATACACAAAGTAAGCCAAAATCATATAGTATTTAAATTTAATTCTTAAAAACATTTTCAAAAGTTTTATGATTACTTTAGATTAAATTAAATTTAATTACATTTAAATTTAATTACATTCTCTTGTGCGCTACTTATACTTAACAATTTTGAAAATGTTTATAAAATTATGTATTTAAAAATTATTTTGTATAATAATACTTTAAAATTCAAAATCTTTTAGTGTAAAAAACCTCCAAAGTTACTAGATATGGAAAAGAAAATATTTGACATGGTTTCAAAGCTCAAAGTGACAAAGGAGGGAGATGTGCAATGTCCAACAAGTTAATGCATATGCTAATCACACCTAGTACACTAATTGCACTGAATATATCATACCAGCATTTTTTCACAACAAACCAAGAAGATTGTGTTTACAACTGATTGTGTTGAAAATCATGATTTTTTTTTATTAATTATTTTCTTTATTAATTGTTATCCAAATTAATTTATTGAAAGATTATTGATTGATCAACATGCATTATCACCTAGTGATAAGACATTTATTTCATAATTTTGTAAATAAAAGCGACTTGATTCGTTGAAAATACCTCTCTCCTGACCCATCTCATACTTTATTATGTCGCGTGCGCGACGAAAAAGCGACGCGAAGACGGGTACGCAAGTCAATTACGATTATCGACCGTGAAAATAAAGCGCGCGGACCGGGGACAACTGGGCGACAAGCTGCATGTTGCGTATATAGGGAAGCCTTGCTTATATAGAGGAAAGCTCGTAAGTAGCGAGTACCTATGTATAGGGGGCGAGTACATCGGGAGAGCTGTGTGCGCGCGCGCACTCGCGTGTGTATTCTTTCTGTACCGCGGTAAGCGTAGTGTTGGTGTAGCTCGGCGCGTATGATGCGTTTGGTTTTGCGTAAAACTGCATGAGAAAGCTGATACAATGTCAAAATCCATACCGGACAGGTAAGTGCAGAGTGTGCTCCGGGTGACTGTCCTTCAGAGGTGTTCGAATGCAACGTCGATTGTTACGTAGACGATTGCGAAGTGTTCGTCGATTCGGGTTGAGGTTATGTTTTTGTGTGATTGCCGCTTATGCACATTCGGGTATCAATAGTGCGATTTGTATTGTTGAAAGGTTGGGTAAAGGTGGGACTGCTGAAGATGTTCGTAGTTTTGGGAAAGGTTCGTTTCGTCGAGATGTTTTTATTGCGACGCTTGCAGACTGACGCGGCTTCCGCCGATGATTTTGCTGTTTTATCGGTTGATAAGGCGCGATGCACGCGAGGGTTGAGTGGTCGTCTGCTAGATGGGGTTATGTTTACCGCCAGATTTAAATGTTACCGAGTGTAATTTAATGATGAAAAGTCAATTATGTTTGATGACAGAATTAGAGCTTTGCAAATAAATCGATTTTAGAATATAATTTATGAATTTCGAAGCTTATTATGATGATTTTTACGTGTTAAATAATTTACTCTGGTAACTTTTTTATAACTTGAAAAAAAAATTTCTTTGTCTAGGTGGTTAGACTACAAACCATACGGTGATGTCATCAATGGAACAAAAATTTTACCATTTAAAGTGCCACTCAAAGAGGTTAGTTGGTTTTGTGTTATAAATAATATGAAAATTTAATTTTTTTTCAACTTGACTATTCTAACATAATTTCTACTTATAGCATTGTTTCAATAAAAAATGTTGTAACAAAGCATTATTTATTGGTATAGGTATATATTTATTGCTCATGTAAATTAGTCATTTATTATATTTTACTTGTTTTAATGGAACTGAAAATTAGACTAGAATTTGGATCAAATGTCATTTATTGATAAGATAAGTTTAGGATTGCTTTTTCTCTGATTTACTTACTAAAGATAACTATTCATAAGATATTTAATCTATAAAGTTATTTTTTATATCTACAACATTGCAAAAAGTTTTGCAATAAATTTATTTATATGTAATGGAAGCCAATTACAAAGGTATAATTAAGTGTATCGAGTAATTTATGCTAATTTTGGAAATTAATGCAATAATACATTAAATTTCATATTACTGTTCGTATAAATTTTATATTTTTGTTATAATTGAATCTAATGAAAAAATTTTTGCATACATATAATTTTGTTGCAAGAAATAGAGATAATTCTGTTCTAACAGTTTATTTTGAAATTCCATTTATTTTGAAAATGTTTTTCGTGATATAGTATGTGAGATATGTATGTGATGTGTATGTGCAGAGTAATTTTGTGAAGTTTTACGACTGCTTTTCGGGACAGTATGGTAATTTTTGCAAAACTATTTGTAATTTCTTCTATACTTCTTCCTCGGTGTAAGACAAAATCAATTCCATGCGAATTTAAAATAAAATTTATAAAAACGTTACCAAACGCTGAATTGAGTAGATTAAAAAACAGAAAAATTAAAAAAAAGAATCAATTTAGACATTGATTATTTATTTATATTAACGCAGCAAATACATTTTTAAATACTACAGCGAAAGGAAGTTTAAACTATCATAGATTTAATAATATAATTATCTGTTCGAAATACTTGTACAAATTTTTATTATTACTTTCACTATCAACTACTCCACAAATTCTTACGTCAGCTGCGTAATTGGAATGAACCGTTTTCGTCAAATAATCGTTCGTCCTAACGCCTTTCGCACGGTCTATAATTCCTACCCCTCGCGCCTTTTCGTTCCATGGGCGCGGCCGCGCGCAAAATCGTCTTCTCGCGTGGTAGTCGCGCACTGATTTATACCGATGTAAATCAGCACTTTGGTGGCAGTGCCGACAGGTTTGCTCATTCTCGCGGCGGCCTAACTAACCGCGCCTTCGACGCGACCTTCGCCATGCTATTAAGACGAGTTTGCAATTGGAAATTTTATTTTTGATGAAAAATTTTCGTTTGTTTTTTTCATTATGAATATGCAATGTGATACAGTTGTAATTTATTGTCAAATAATTGACACATAATATGCGTTACGTGCATTTCCTCCTCGTAATCATAGTTTTTAATAGAAGTATCAATATAAATAAGAATTATAAATAAACAATTACATTTGAATTGTTTAAACTTATACATTTTAAAATAAACCCGAAGAAAGTTTATAAAGTAAATGGTAGGTACGTGTTCTTATGTGAACTTAATCGGCTTCACCGCGACAAAATCGATACATTAAACTGGACTTGGTGATAAGGTAATCCGAAACGTGCCGAATATACATCCTTTACAACGGCTGAAATCAAGCTCAATCGAATTCTCACGTCGATTCCGCGAACACAACTATATACGCAATTCTCCGCGTGCCACACGTGCGATAATACGTTATCTGAACATTTCGCGGACTCCCCCCTAATTCCGAGCACGAAAATCGAAAAAAAGAAGCGCACGCGAACACACGAGTTCCGCGGGAATAATAAAGGACCCTTTCGCTCTGCTCTTGCTCTCTATCTTCCTTTCCTTATCTCTTTCTTCGTCTCTCTTATTATCTTTCACTTTCCAGCCGCGGTAAATCAAACTGCGAGCCGCTTCGCGGGAGGGATTCCCGATAAGATCTTGCGCGCGCGTCGAATTCCCGAAAGGAGTCGTCGTCGTTGTCGTGGACGCGAATTTCTAAATTTAACAGAGTAGATGATCGCACGGCTCGGCGGGACGGTTTGTCGAGAGTTGTTGGTTGCCGAGGGGTTGAAAGGCGACGTCAGCTGTTTAGGAATCGATTAATTATCTTAGATTAGGTACGTAATTTATGCTGAAATAGTTGGGTTATAATGTGTTTATTTGATGATATTTCATTTCAACGTTGGTTCGTTCTTTTACTACGCAGCTTTAAGATCATTTTAATAATAATGCGACTGAAAAAGTGTATTTGTTAACAGAATATACATTAGATTTGAATTTAAATTTTTATAAAAAGTTAAGGATTTCTGTAATTGGTTAGTTACAAAAGTTCGTAAAAAATTAATGTCATTTTGAATTCACCAATAAATCTCAAAAATAAATAAAAATATGCTAATTTAGCTAGTAATTAGAACGTTTGTTAATTAGCTTACTTATACTACACATAATATAGCTCTCACTTCTCAGCCTGTTTAAAAAATTATCTCTACCGATATCGCCAGTTTATGAAGTGATTACATCACCCAAAAGATTATAACTATCAAACCGATCACCCTAACTTTATCAACCTGCATTGCGTTCGATTCAAAATTATCTTCTCTTACTTCTGGTGCATTATTTATTCTGCACATAGGTATTACAGTCGTTCCATCAATTGTTCCGCGCATTTCATACCCGTAAATTCCTGGTGCAATTACACTACGTCACGCCTGCGCGCGGGTGCCGATCTCGAGCCGAGAGAGAGAGAGAGAGACTACCAAATTTGTAGTATTGTTGCACGCGATGGCCCCCGACGGCGCGCGTTCACGCTGAGAGCTCTTCATCGGTTATTTTTCGGCGCCGACAAAAGTGTTTTTTGCGCAACAGGGAGAGAGAAAGATCGTGGGACCTCTTTCGGGAGGCTTTATTCAAAATATTTTTGTCGGTGATCCGATGGGAGACAATGAGACGATGGAGATTTAAAGCTGAATAATTTGAAAAAAGAAAATTCGTGTATGGCGCAATATGGCAGGTGAAGAAGAAGTTACAAATAAAATGTTTCTTTTCTTCATAAATTCTTTCACTTTGAAAAATTAAGTTTTAAAGTAAGAAAATTGAATTTGAGAAGTGCTAATTGCTCTCCAGCAATTCTTATCTATTCATCCGATGTTATTGTACTACACGAGTGCGTACAAAAACACTGAAACTTGCACCTCCGCTACGTCGTCCTTTCGGATCCCCGTCACCCACTCTTTTCCCCGGTGCGCCACCGCGCTCGTTTGTCATTACTCTTGCGCGCCGGCTGGGGAATAAATCGCCGGCCCGTTACGCGCGTGCGTGTGTGTAACGCGAGATGGCCCTTTTTAATAACGCGTCCTCTCCGGATCGCGCCGACCGATAAGAATCGGCTACTATGAAAAATGCCGGCCGCCTCGCTTTGTTGTGATAGACACGTTACAAATTGTCAGCGATTTTTCAAGATGCTCGTGGGTATATTAAATTTGTCTCTGGGCGCGTGTCGCATTTGTACAAGTGTCGGATTATAGCGGGAAGACTCAATTATTGAGAGGTCAGTATGCTTTGTGATGCAAAGCAGTGGCTTTATATTATATATATATATGTTTTTTTTTTCGATGGTCGCGTGGTAAGTTGGCTCTTATCTCATTTTACCTTATTAGGTGAATCAGTTTTTTCGTTTTTGAAGGGAACAATTTATAATGGATCATCGAAGAATGGTTCCGTGTGTGTGAGAGGTTTATGGAACGCGATGGGATAAAAATTTTATTGAAAATAAATAATGTCATATATCTGTACTGATAAATACAATTTATGGAAAAGTGATTGCTTCTCCGAACTTGTTTAAAATGGTTTCACCTTTACTTAGTACCTTTCGATACTGTTACATTATATTGCTGACGTTTGAAATTCTTTTTCATTCCTTATTATAATGCTCAATATAAAGTTATTCGAACGACGGAATCATTGTAATATAAATACACATTCGGTATAATCCTTTAATCTCGGGATCACATTAAACTTACGTTATTTTTAACTTTTATAACGATAATAAACAAAGTACAGTTACAGTCAATAACTTATACACGATAATTTCTCGTAAGCGACATAATTCATCCAATCAATATATACCAAATTTACTTGAAAATGAATAATTAGGAGGAACACGCGGCATTATAAAACGTTGTCACTTCAGCCGGCAATATCGTAACTTTAATCCGCGAAAGAGAGACGGAAAAGCAGCAGCAGCAGCGGACGACGAGGTTAAAGAAGTGAAAGTCGAATTGTCCTTAAGTAGTTTTCACGGCGCGAGAATACTTGACCTCGCAAGGTATACAAATTGCCAATTCTCCTCTCCTTATCGATTTAAGAGCCTCCTCCTCGCTCGTTCTCGCGTTGAATATGCTGATTATCTCTCTCGTGCACACACCGTACTACCAACTTTCTTGTTTCCGTTGTTCTGTACCTGCTCCCTTCTTGTGCTCGCTTACGCGGAGGGCACGTGAGAAGAATTCTTCAGTCTTGACAATAACAGAATTAAGTTCTCATTTTTCGGTTCGTAATCTTATCAGCGATTATTCCTGCAAAATTACACGTCATGCTTTATTAACGTTTTGAGAAATGGCTTGAAATTAATATTTTTAGACTGTTCCCCAAAAATAAATCTTTCGCATTTTTATTAGCTTTTTATTGTATAACGTATACTTTGTCATGAGGAAAAAATTCACTGTGGAGCCAAATATTTACATCCTTCTTATCGGGAATCTTTGTAGAGCTTTATTACGACATAATAGTGATAAAAGAAGAGTACTCAAAAAATTATTAAAATAACCAGTGAAATTTATTCCAATTATATTCAGATGGTGCATCGGCCAAAAAATTTGTACGGTTCTTTCTTTTAAAGCTTAATTTTGTTAAAAGAACAATAAACTAGAAAAACCATGCGGAGAACGACAATATACTAAGTTTAATTGACAGTAAAAACGTTTCATGCCTAAATTTAATTCTTAAAAATTGCACATTTAAATCTGATTTAAGCGAATCCATTTTAATACGCCTCTTCATTCCAACTCGCGGCACTACAACAATTCCGCGCCACTCCAAAGTACCCCTATCATTATTACCCACTCCGAATTCCTCCGCTCGTCGTAAACCAAAGGATCGTTCGGCCAAACTCCTTTCCCTTAAACCCTCTTTCTCCATATCTCTCTCTCTCTCTCTCTCTCTCTCTCTCTCTCTCTCTCTCTCTCTCTCTCTTGCAGCCTCTCCCGGGAAGAGAAACGAGCCGAACTAATTGATGGCACCGCGGTGCCGAGTTTCGCGGGGCATAAACCATTTTTATATCCCCTCCTCGCGCGCGTGCCTCATTAAAATTCACCGCGGCCCCGCTAATTGTGCGTGCACGCGAGGCGTACACACCCGAAATTGCGTTACCGTCCACGCCTTTTAACGCGCCGCGCGATAATTAATGTGCGACGATGAGAGTAGGACGATGGCGCGAGGGTGGATATGGGTATCGCGACTCCATTATCGATGATGACGCTATGGTCGGCGAAGTGCTTGCACGATTTGTACGAACAATACGTGATGGGTTTTTTCGTGGATAGACCTTGGGACTTTACCGAAGGGTTGGTGAAAGTCAGAAAAGTACGAGGGTTTGTGTGATCTTGAATTTTTTTTATTAATTAGTCTGAAACCCCTTTAAATCCCACTTATACAATTATAAAATTTAAAGATATCATTTTAATTTTAATTAGTATTTTACGAAAAAGTACTCGCTGAAAATATTACAAATTATCTTGTTATCATATATGGGTAAAGGAACATGCTGACTTAAAATTTAATTATTATCTGTCTAATATTGTCTTCAAACAGTTTAGATTCAACAAATCCCTAATTTTATTCATCCAACTTCACCCCGCACATTCCATCAACGAAAATGCAGCTACTTTAATTAATACAATTACAATAACGTGCACATAAACCTTGCACTTAACACGCGCGTAACACGATCTCTCTTATCTTTCTCTGCTGCTGCTGCTGCAATCGTCTTGTAGATCGTATACTGCACGCTGCTGCAAAAAGAAAAAATGTTGCGACGCTAAGCATGCGCGAAAAAAATTATTTCGCCGAAATGCGTCGTAAAGAAAGAGGCCGTACTTGTCGTCGATTAAACGCCTAAACGACGTCAGTTTTCGCATAGAGTTTCCAACGGAGACCCGAATTATGGGATCTTACACGCGCGTGTCCGTACGTGCACAAAAACGAAAACCGGTTGCGTAAGATGCCGAAAAGGACTCTCCCCTAGCGCATTATACTCTTTTCCTTTTTTCGTACGGATTAAATTGTGCATATTGCTCTGTTCGTAAACATAATGGATTTGCTTTGAATAAACAATATTGAGCGGTTTGGCTAAGTATGTGTCATAATAATATTCTAATACTTTAATGTTCCATATTTACTATAACAATTTTTTCAAACGAATAAAGTGTTCTGAACCACGAATCTGGAATATGCCAATATCTTATATAAAATTTTGCAGTGTATATCCAGAAATAATGTCAGCCATTCAGTAGAGAGTTCTATATAAAAAGTAGTACTTTTTGCGTTTGCTATACCATGAAATTCATAAAGAATTTATTAACTGTATAATTAACAGTGACTTTTGTACTGTCAGTAAAAATGTTGGAATTCGTTCAATTTCAAGTCCATCAAATACTGAACAAAAGTAAAATAAATAAATATTTGTATAATGTTCATCTCATGAAACAATAACAGAAAGTTGTCGTGTTAAGTAAATGGTTTTTTTATATTTCTTACAAGTAAAGCAATGATTAACGTTAAACAATTTTAAATGTTTCATAATACAAACATCAAAGAACGGTTTCACATAATTACACTCTTACCTTTCATCCATTATGCTTCTAAAAACAATAAGTCCAGCCTTAAACCCATAACATTCACTCAACTCCCCTCATTACACATGCATAACGAGCCACTCACCTTCCATACACACACACACACACACACACACAGCAACCGGCGCATTCATCTCAGCCAAAAATTAAACAACATCTCACGCGGGCTAATCATCCTTACACGCACACACAGCTCACGAGCCGATAGAGAAAGTGCAGGCAGCAGTGCTAATTGATTTGGGCGTATAAGCGCCGTCCGGCACGAAACCCGGGAGAGAGAGAGAATTTCAGGGCCCGAATTGGAGGGACTACCGCCGCGGGGGGGCCTACACGGGCCTCGTTACCCTGGGAATCTGACGCGCAGTTTTGGCGCGCGCGTGCGCGGGTGGAAAACACCACGCGAGATGAATAAAGCTGCTGCTGCTTTTTTACTGCCCGGTCATCGCGTTGCCTGGGTTGTATACGGAGGTTTATACGTGAAACGCGATTGCGCGGGTTGGGGAATTGTGCGGGAACGAAGGCTTTTTATTGGCGCGGATTCGTTTGGCCGTTTGTCGGGGCTGGAAATTTTGGAAGTTTTATTGAAGTTTAATATGGTTTCGGAGAAGTGTGCTTGATTGGCCGCGTAGATTATGTTTATGCAGGATTTCGCACGTGCAACTTTGTGCGTACGGTTATTGGACGATATTAAAGAACCTAAATTTTTGTTTCTCACTTTTGCGCCACTTTTCGGTGTGAAAGGTTGGTCGATTATATGCGTACAATAAATTTGGTTACAACTGTAAGTGCAATAAAGTTTTATATGTAGGATATAAGTGTTGAGGCGGTATTAAGTTCTACCTATTACTAGCATTTATTATGGGGGCTATTTTTTTTTTATTATTTAACTTTAAATTTTGACAAACTATTTTCTTACAATCTTGTTATATTTGATATCTTTTTTCTTAATTTCAAATCTAAAACGCATTGCAAAAGATTTAGTTGTGAAAGATTTTTTTACATAAAAAATATTCTACTATAAACTATAGGTATTCTACTTACGTAAGACGAGCACAGTGGCATGTATCTCAAAACTTATTGGAAAACGGTAGGTATTTCATTTCCCCATAAAGGACTAATAAAATTCCTAAAAGACAAACCATTAATTCTCTAATCGGGCTCATAAGGGTAATCCGGTCGACGCACCTATAAGCCCACCGTATTTTCATCCAATCTAAACCGAATAAACCACATTAAAACAATCGACACGCATGCAACACCGCAGATCAAGATAGCTGCATTTTTCTCGATCCTCAGCTCCGACCCGACTGGGAATCCCCCTCAGGCTGTCGTCGTGTCCACGTCGTGGCACAAAATCTCACGTTCTCGTCGCGTTCGATTACATTTATTAGATTACAATTTGATCTCGGACTAACGATCGTCCAATCCCTCCGCGGGAACGTAAAGTTAAGTCTCTCGCGCGGTCATCGATCCGGCGATCGGTTTCGAATTTCCCGTCGTCGTCGATGTCCTCCGGGAAAAGCGCCCACCTGCATCGCCGCGACGTGCCTTCTTTACGCCATCCCACTGCGTTACCTTTGTTTAGGAGACAGTTCGCAGATCGTTTCGGCGGGCAATAATTTTTGTAATGAGCCGGCGGGGGTGCGCCTGTTTTGACTATTGCGGCCATGTGGCGCTCGGAGAGAGAGAGACTTTCTTTGTTTCTCGAAGAGAGGGCAGAGAAAGAGAGAACGTCGTGTGAGGGGTGTGAAATTTACGAGGTTACGCTTCTTTTTCTTTCTCGGGGAGGAGTGTGGGCAAGGTGAGAGAGGGAAAGATCAAAAGGGTGCAATTATCTGATAGTCAAATTTCTAGGAGGACAATTTGTGAACATGGGTGAGTTTCAGGGAAACAAGCTTGAGAACAGCTGGAATTGTGAATTATTGCTGCAATAATTTAAGTACCTGTTACGTGAGTGTATTGTTTAATGCAGCGATGTAAAAATCCATGAAAATTCTATTTTTCGTGCTATTAACTGTACAATTTTTTATATACTGAAATCTTTTAAGGTTTTAGTAAAACAAGATTAGCTGTTTATTTTATATCACATCATATTTGGAATAAACAATTTCTGCATTTCGATTTTTACTTCTTCTAAAGAGTCAAAATTTAAGTAATTTATTGTCAAAATAATATGTTAATATTTTTATTAAATCTTTTGGAAGCTTACACGTCTCACAGCTCAATTCATGTTTCAAATAAAGGCTACTAACCTTTCAAGCTTTTGAAAAAAAATCTTGCCTATACACCGAAAATTGATAAAAATATTTCATTTTGGATCATCAGTCACCAATTACACCCATATTATGCTCAAATTTCGCTTAACAATGCACTAATAAAGCTATCCCGCAGCTTGGCTCTCCGCATTACCACAAAAGAAAGAGCCACCATCTGGAACAATGGCCTTTAAATCCACACTCGCTTTCCAAAGCCCGAATATACCTCCCTCTCTCTTGAGAAAAAAAAGTAAAAAAGAAGAATCCAGAGAGCGACGGCAGCCCGGTTTGTCAAAAAGAGCCGAAAAAATATTTACAGTTCGTAGGAAACGAAATAACCGCTGGCGGGCGGGCGGACGCGGGGCTGAATTATGAGGTGAATTTCCCTACCGGTGGACACAATGGGAGAGCCACGAGGAATACGTGTAACTGAGAAGTTGCGAGCGCGCTCGGGCGCGATAGGCATCTGTTGTATGTGTGTATGTATATGTGTGTATATATGCTCTTTCGCTCTGGTCCGGCTTTTTTCTCGGATTTTCGGCGTGAGTTAGATTCAGATATCACCCACGTCGTGGAATCTGCGAGGCTGATGCTGCAAGGCATTAAATATTCCTTTCTTATTATGAAAGCTCGTCTCGCTCACTCGGAATGAGGTTTTCTTCTCGCACCTTTGGGAGAGCAAGAGAGAGAGAGAGAGAGACAAAAGACGATTTCAGGGGCGAGTTATGTCCTTGCAGCAAATTACATGCATATTTGGGATTCTCGCGCGTGCGTCGTAAAGAGTCGGCACCTTACGATTGGGTTAAGTAAATATTTAATATTTTTTTCGGACGTGAAAGAAAAAGAGAGGGAGTGAAAAAAATGGCCTTGTCTCGCTGTTTGGCGGTAATGTATGCCGTGCGCCACGTCGGTAGGTAGACGTTCCAAAATGTGCGAAATTAAATAAAAATTTTATAAGAATATTACAGCCACTTCAAAAGAGCGAGTGCTCAAATGGTTATCCTTTTATCTTCAGTAACTAATAGAAACAGACATATGATCTGTAATTTATTCCTCTCTCAGTTGATACTGTGTGCTCAGATTGTATTATTTCAATTTAGTTAAAAATAAATATTACAAAATATTATACTCGTGTTTGGAAAATCGTAAATTTTTTACATTTTTATTTAAAATAATACAGTGTTGTCCTGTTGAAAGTTAAAAAAAAAATTTTGTAAATACAAATGAGAATAAAAGTACAATAAACTTTGTAAATTAATTACATTAATATTTTCGAATTTTTATTTAAAATTTTTTCAAAGTTACATCACTTTGCTTTACGAAAGTTTGAATAAGATTATATTTTATCAAGATAATTTGCTATCGATTTCCAATACATCGGAACAACAGGTGATTTCTTTCTCTTCATTACATGCTACACGATTCTACCATAAACTAACCTGAACTCCAGTTTGTACATCGTCCTCTGTCAACCATCTCACTAACAACGGTGCGGACAAATCTCATCCTCCCGTCTGATTAATTCCGTTATGATAAATCCGGAATGTCATCCGTTCTCCGGGACCTCCCTTGTCTGTTCATACATATCTCTTCCCAAAAGATCTTGTATCTTTTTGAAAAAGGGTAGAAATGATCACCAGTTAGGTATCGTACGTTATTTCGACATCACACATTGTTCTTAAGTAAATAGTATAAAATTTAGTTAAATGACTAGGAATAAAAATAATAACTGTCGTTCTTGTCATGTTATTGACCCCAGCTTTCAGTATCTCTGGGGAGACAGTACTTTTACCTTCATTTTCTTTGGAACATTTACTTTAAAATTGAACGTGATTATCGAAAATCTTGAATTTAATATTTACAACTATACTCATAGTATAAATTAACTTTCTTAAATTCAATAATTAAAGCAATATAAAAAAAAATTCTGTTTTTAAAACGATACACGTGATAATGATTACTTTTATGGTCAAATTATTTACGAAATAAATTTTGTATTTTCAGTGACATCGAAAATTTATGTTAAAATTAACGACATAAATTAAAAGCAATTAATATTTTTTAAGTAAAAAAAACAGTGTATTTTTTCGATAACACCTTGCCACATGTTAAACAAGAATAAAACAACGCAAAATATGCGAAATGCGTCGAAAAAGGAAGTAAGCGGCCAAATTACTCCCGCATTTTTTCACCTTGATTCTCAAGCTTAAACACTACACCCGCGGTGCGAAGGTTCAATAAACAGTTTAAAAACGCTGAATATTCGTGTCACGGTTCCGAGATAAAAAATTATCCGTCCTCTCTTCCGCCATTCGCTCTGCACTGGTGGTCCGATCCCACTCGGAAATACGGATGATTGTCGATGCCAGTATATATTGTGTTTACACTGCTTTACGCTAATGTGTCATGTAAATAAAGCACTTCACTAAATATACTTAAGGTTGGCAAATACTTTGCCAAAAATGAAACCTTTAGTACGTATATCAAGAATCTGCGAGTGAATTGTTAACCCTGATCTTAGCATCTATTATTCGAGTCGGTTTAGATACATATAACTTTTTTCAAATTAAAAAAAATTTTGACATATTGACTAAAGTTTTGAGGATGATTTGGTTTGAAAAATATTTAATTAAACCGAGCGGTCACTACAAAAGGCCTCGAAAGTTCATCGTGACATTGCTCTCGCTGGTCCTCCAAAATATCTGAGTATATTTTCTCGGAAGTTTGGACTTCAAACGCGTGAGATCGCAGGGATGTTCAGTCTCCCGGCCAAAGATCTTTTTCCCTCTCTCTCTCTCTCTTTCTCTCTTTCCCATTATTGTATTACCATTTTGAAGTACCAGCATCCCACGTTATTAATAGCTTTGTTCGAGTATTTGTTCGCCGCTCTTTTACCTCGTGGAGAACAAAGAATCCCTAAATTCTACTTCGCCGATTATTCTAAGCTTATTTGACAATTTATTTTTATGAACTAGATAAGTGTACCTACATATATTTCAAACTTTAAAGTACTTTTTAACAAATGAATTTCGGAAACCGAAAACTTTGTGTTGTGCTATATTATTTACACATTCAAATAACTGAATATGCAATGAATAATTTATGCAAATTAGCTTTATTTCTTACTTATGGCTTAATCACTTGTATTAAATTTATTGTTATATTAAGTTTACTTTAACACGCATTCACTTGAATATTTTTTTAATTTAATTGTTAATTATTTGTCTAGTTATAAGAACAATTATATTGATTTACCGTAGTCTTCTGGTGAGGAGTTTATCATCATGGTTCACAACATAGATGAAAATAAGTGTTGAATGATTTGGAGTTATATCATTATAGCTGTTATAAAAATATAAAACTCCCATTATAATAAAAAATAAATTTATACCAAAACAATATTGACACAACTATAAATATATCATTTATTCGAGCAGTGAATGATAAAAAATTTTAAAATTCATTACCGGACCTTTGAAATACACTCATGATTCATGAAATCCGACTGTGAAAACTCCACGTGGACAAGAAAGAAAATAGGAGTTCTTTCGCGCTCACATACTCGCGCGCGTACACGCGTGTGTGTAAATACGCACGGGCAGTCAGGGCGATGGATGTAATTTATGCCGAAGTCGGTAAGGAACTTCGATGACTTTGTAAAATATTGCTGATCCTCGTTTCGGAGATCTTATCTGTACCGCCGTACCGACACATGCGTGCGTGTGCACGCACACCGGCGTTTCGGAACGCCTTTTCGTTTCCTCCTCTCCTCTCTTTCTTCTCTTGTATTTCTGCCTTTAGTGTTTCTTATTTCGCCTTGTTGCTGCACTGGCGCCTCCTGCGATCGGACTTTCTTTGGTTCCCAATAATCAACAATGATACCGAATTTTTTATACCAATTATTTTTTGTTAACAGATGTCTCGTTCGATTGTAAAGTGTTGGTTTATCGCCTTCAAAAGATAGCTTTGTACGTTGAACGCTTTTTCATGGATTTACATGTACGTTTTGTGAGCGATGAATCATGTCATTTTGTTACAAAAATCGGTTAGTAGATGATAACGATTCTGCCAAAACCCTTTCGTACTAAATAAAATACTTTGGTTCAACTTTTAAGATTAAATTATTCTATATCAACTACAAATCGTCCATCTTCTGGTAAATTTACCTTTTTTGAAATTTTGAAATTTTAATAACCAACTAACAATACGCTAAAACCCTTGACCAACCCAATTTGTATCAACATTTGCTCTCCCCACAGTGCAGCAGCCGGTCGTTCTCTTACCCCTCCTCCTCCTCCACCTCAGCTCGCATCTCATCCTCGGATCGCGCCGTACGCGCCGGACGTCACGCGGCGCGCAATGTAAATTCGAGCGCGCGGGCGCGCGCCGACAAAAAAGAAGCTCCTTCGACCCGACAAAAAGGGTCGAGAAAAAACTATACTCGCCCTTTTCGAGCGCCGCCGTGGACCGAAAGTGAAATCTCGCTGATGTATGGCGTTTTCAACGTGCGGCGTATAATACGGTATAACGGCCTGAGAAAAAGGGCGAAGTTTCCGCGGTTTCGTGGTACATAAAGGAGAACGAGACAAGAGGGAGGGGAAGAGGGAAAGGGATGCACTGTCATAAAGCACTTAATGAGCCGCGAACTTTACCGGGCCAAGTATTATCTGGACGTCGCGGTCGGAGGTGGGATGGAGCTGGTACTTTTTGTGTCTCTGCGATGGTATAAGAGGTAGGATCGGTAAATGAAGAAGTTCAGTGGCAGTTAGCGGCGAAAGTACGTGTCTCGTTTAATGGTTGTAAAGTATAGTGGGTAAGGATTTCCATTATACGTAGCCAATATTGATTTCATCGATTCTACGAAATATAAAATGAATTTTACTGTACAATAAAAATTGAAATTGATCCAGTTACTCAATGCTAGAAATCATAATCTTCCATCCGACATTACCACCGCTCAAAATTAAAATTTCCAAACCGCTCACGCGACATCTGTACCCTATACACTCAGTCGGTCTCCCAAACTAAGACCTCAACCCTGTCAGGAAAAAAAATCCAGGAGGCGACGAAGGGAAGCTCAGGCGCGCGAACACGACTACCGAAGCGCACGCGCAGGCATCAGCAGCGAAACACTTTTGTCTCGTACTTTAGTGTCGCCCATCGCGCGTCTCATCAGATACCAGAC
>JAPYZO010001825.1:0-17100 GCA_030522905.1 Torymus flavipes
CCATCTGGATATCCACGCGAAGTACGCTTCATGTGTATTTTTATACGGAAATCTATATGGAAATCTATTTGAATAGATTTCATACGAGGTTTGTAAGGAGATATTTATGGAAATCTATTTGAAACGTACTTTTAAAATCTTTATAGAAAATTTACACAGTAATCCATTTTGAAATCAAAGTGGAAAGTTTTCAAAATGTTCGTAGAAAAATCTAGATGGAAATCCATATAAAAAGTCATATGGAAGATATTCCCAAAATATTTTTTTATAGTAAAATTTATATGGAATCCATTTGATTCCCTTATTTTTATAAAACTTTTCATAAATACGTAACAAAAGAATAAGTTTTGTCTCATTATTCTCAGAATTCCTTAAAACACATTTCTAACATGTTCCTATAAGAAAATAAAAGATTTAACGTCTTTGAACTATACTGACTTAAACTATAATGTTACTCTCAAAACCGAAAAAACTTGATTTTTCTAATTTTGCAGTTTTGTAGTGAATTTTAGAGAAAATGAATTTAAAACAGCTTTAGTTTTTTAGATAAAAAAATGAAGTAACTTAATCTCTCATGGAAGCCAACCGGTTTATCGTGCATACATAGTTGGTATACACATAAATAAGAGATCGTACGGATTTCGAAACGTAATGAATCAGCTCCCTTTCGAATTCCTTCCTGTATTTGCAACAAGCCAATAAGTACACCAATACACGGATATTACATTGGATCCGCACAGCGGTTTGATAATGTATCGGACGAAACGACCTCGTAAATAAAAGAGTTTTACAGTGAAAAAAAGTGAAACTTTCTTGCTTGTCCTTCTTTACAGCAAAAACTTCTCGTTTATTTTTGTCTTATGAAATTGCGAGTCCAGCCAGCTGATCTTCCAAGCTAAATTTATACGTTTTGTACTTCGATAGCGTAACGACTTTTACACGGAAATGAACGTTTGCGCTATTACTCCGATTAGGTAGTATAACTATACACATACCATTAACATAGTTTCACGATATTTAATTAATTAGTTGGATAACTAAGGGTATCCGAGAGACGTTCGTAATTTTATTTTATTCTGGCTTTATGTGATTTATATGGTAACATATTATACGAATCGTTGTTTATAAGCTATTTATGTTCGACTTTTTAGGTGTTCAGCGCGTTAAACCGTTTACTTTCTTTCGATGAATTTAAACGCATTATAATTAAATACAATAACCTCATTATAGGCTTGAGAGTTTTATAATTTTAATAATTTTTTGTTTTCAATTTGATATGTTTAACAAGTTTTTATATTATTAATAGATGTACTCACCAGAACATCCAGAAATATAAACAAAAACGTCAATTTTTTGGAAATCATCAACAATGCCTCGTAAAGTTGCTACACCAGCTGGATCGATATGTACCAAAGATGAAAAATCCAAAACTAATACCTTTAACTATAAAAAATTTATTTAAGATAATTAGTCACAGTATAAAGAATTAAATTTATTATATGAAAAATTTAATTTATCTTAGATTATAAAAATCATTACTTAAACTATCCACATTTTCTAATCTTTCAAATTTACTTTATAAAAGTTATAAAAAATTTAAACCTATTTAATTATTATAATACATTAATTCATTATGATGAACTAATACGACTCTACCATTGAATTCACTCTGTTATAACAAACATGTATTTTGAAAGAAGATAGTTTTGCATAAAATGTATATAACTATTGTATTGACAATTTTTTCGAAACATCTAATTAAAATCAATATATAAACTCCTTATAAATAATAGGCATTATATGTGAAAATTACTATTGCTCTTTAATAATTTACATAGTACATTTAACGAGAAATAAAGCAACTAAAAAAATTTATAGAATTATTTAGTATTACATGACAATGAAATACACAATAAAACAGTATGACGGTAAGTATACGAATGCCAAAAATGAATTTTCCTGCAAATGAAATAGTATAAATCAATCCTGATTTAATAATAAAGTTTGCAATTTGATTAATGAATATCAATCATACTGATTATAACTGAGATTTTAATTCTTCAGTTATATTATGTCTATCTATCTATTATACGATTTCATTTACTAGGGAGTGAAGCAGTGAAACAGTATAATAGATTAGTGTCATACGCTTAATAATACTGTATTATATATAAAATTTTTAATATAAAAAGTTAAATTTCTCAAAACCATATTTTCTAACTTTAAAATATCCACCGAAGTAAAATTTTTTATGGAATTTAGATATAATATATATAGATATATATATATACAAAATTTAAAAACGTTCTAATTCAAATTTCTTAATGATATCATTTAAGGGGAGACCTTATACCAACAGAGGTCTCTGCCGTATCGATCACAACGTTTTTAATTAAATATTAATTGTTATAAGCTTTTTCTTGAAGTCTGAGAGTGGACGCACAGAGAAAAACTTATTATCCAATTCCCAGCCAAATTTCAGATAAAACTATTGTAAAATAAAGACGTAATTTGAGAACTCGTAACGTCGCATAATATCATTAACCCCAAAATACCACATCTTGCGAGTTCTCAAATTACGTATTTATTTTTCAATAGATTTATCTGAAATTTGGCTGGGAATTGGATAATAAGTTTGTCTCTGTGGGTCCACTCTCAGAATTTAAGAAGAAGCTTATAACAATTTATATTTAATTAAAAACATTGTGGACAGTACGGCAGAGAATGCTGTCGGTATAAGGCATCCCCTTGAGTTTTCGTAGATTTACGGGGATTATAATTGAAATCTAACTTAATTCGAGTAATGTACGAAAATATTATAGTATTTTTAACATAGGTTATCAAAAACTTTTGTACAAGCTTCGTACATAGAAAAATATTTATAAAACTGAACTTCTATGTATAATATCTATAAACAAAAAACACTGAAATATACATCTTTTTGAAGCAGCTTTAAATAAAATAAATTTTCTCATTTTATCTTTATTAGTAACATAATTTTATCCTCAAATCTCTATATTTGTTATTCCAAGTTGTTCCGGAATTTAACTGCACTCGATGGTAATAAGTAATTTTTACTTCGTAGTCAGAAAGAATTTTATCGACTATTGAGAAATCATGTATTAGCAGTGTATTTAGTTTATAGGAACATACTTTTATCGAAAATATCTTCTAATTTCATGTGAATTTTGTAATACTTTTCAAAGGGGTTAACTAATAAAAGATAATTTAAGATATACAAACGTTTTTGTGATATCAATAAATGATGTGAATGGGATTGGTTAGTAAAATGTTTGTTATATTTCGTTGTTATAATTTTTACTTTTTGTTCATTTAAGGAATGACTTATGTTATCAGAAGCAGGAAGCCGTTCGATGTCTCCCTCGAAAGCTGCATTTTCATATCCTTCCTGAAATTAGATGGTCCGACATATAAGCTTATCACATTTAGAAAGACACAAATAATGTTCTTAATAGATGGACATTAGACGTTTAGAACTGTATACTTATATTTTACTTGGCATATCGTATAAGACTTTCGCAAATAATTAGGCTTTTAAAAGCTATGCTAATAACAATCGACTAAAGCAAAAAAGCAGCCGAGAAACGATCGACTTTGGTTGTAAAAAATTTTCAACGGACACATTAAGCTTACTAACATGATAAGGATACTATACTAAAACATGAAATAATTATGATTGCAATTCAAATACTAGGCTTAAAAAAATATCTTTACGATTCAAAACCACTTTTAGATAAAATATATTTATGTAATATATGTAAGTAAAGTGAATTTCATTTCCATAAATTTGTTTTTTTCAATTTTTATACTCTTCACAGTATAATATTTTTTTAAATTACGCTAGGTACCAATATGTTAAATAAAACGACCTTTTTATAAGTAAGCATATGCAGCGGTAATTATGCAAATGATGTGTAAATAAATAAAATATCTGGCTTTACCTTTTTCATATCTTCGTCTGGATGTACTTTGTTATTATTGCTAGCAGCCTTTTCACGCAGCTGCAGTTCTTTTTGTGGAACAATGCCAGCAATTCTGTAAACATCTTTACGAAAACTCTGTCTCGAAGCGAAATTCAAACCCCCGCAATAATGGAAAATCTTCAACCCGGGTATCTCCACTGTCTATAATATTCGTAAATTGTCAAAAGATTATTAATATTTAAAAAAATCTTTCATTTGAGATGATTCTAATTTTCATGATTTTCAAAAAGTTAAAATGTTTTATTTCACGAAGCTACCATTCAATTTAAAATGCTAATAAATGCTAAATTATTTTTGATTGAAAATTAAAAATGATGCATTAGAAATTGAAAATAACTGGTAAATGAGTCAAAATATGTAAGTAAACATGAATAAAAAATTACAAATCTCGGTTGAATCGTACTCCTTTAAATCTTTTTGTATCCAAGTAGAATTCGGTGCCAGGCACGAGAGCCAGTCTGCATGTATAAGGACGCATCGAAAGCGTCAGTAGATTTGCTAGGCACAAAAGAGCTCCCATCAACAGTCCGTACTCAATATCGAAAATAGTCACGGTAAGGAAGGTTACCATCCAAATGGTCGCGTCGACGTGGGATAGCCTCAGAAACCGGAAAAAGTCCTTTACTTGCATGAACATGCCTTTTAAGGCTACAACTATTATGCTTGCTAAAACACACTGATGAAAGATTTTCATACGTACATTAGAACTAATGGCAATGCTTTTATAAATAAATTATACATGAAATTCAGTGCTTTGTATATTTTAGTAAATTACTGCTTTCAAAGACACAATTATACAAAGTACGGGAATATAATGCAATTACGCAAAAAAACTTGACAAATAATAAACTTACTCTTGGCAGTGGTTCGAAGAATGGGCCAATCCATAAAAGAACAAACAGTAGAATCCCACAGGAAATAAGACTTGCCAGTTGCGTGCGACCTCCTACACTTTGTTGGATCAACGATCTGGAAAGTGAGGCGCAGAATGGCATGCAGGAGAAGAATGATCCTACCAGATTTCCAAGTCCCTGTTAGATGTAATTGTTAACATTTATGAAATACTATTTTCTGTATAAATTGTCGTTTAATTTTTTTTTATCACGTAGATCTTCCAACGTTAGTTTCATATTTTTAATTTTAATTTATAGTTTTACCTGTGCCATTAACTCTTGATTAGAATCCACTTCGTAATTTAGTTTTTGAGCGAATATCAGTGCCATTGACATAGAAATAGTGTAAGAAACCATTGTAATAACAAAACTATCTAGAATAATATTTGGCAGTAAGTCCATAGGCGGCAATTTAGGTTCGGGAAAGCTAAAAAGATTTCCATTCATTTAGTAAAAAGATACATAATCTATGTGTATATTAAAATACTGAATTTTCAGACACAAACATAAGATATATAGATGTATATTACCCAACTGGAATATCGCCAACAGTGGTGATGCCGTAAACATCCTTTAGATTCGTATAAATCGATATTACTGTACCGAGGACTACTACAATCATTTCTATTGGAATGGGGAAAGAACAACGCCTTGCTAGTTTAGGCTAAAATAAAAATTGGTATCTAAAGTTTGTTATATTTAAATTTTTACTTTTTTTTTTAATTAGAAGAAAAATCACAATATTTTACGAAGAATAATTTAATTAACTGCACTAAAATTTGAAATTCAGATATAGGTAAATCAATATAAAATCTAATTATTATTCGGTGTTTTTAAAACATTTATTATTTTACTTTTCTGAATTTAATCTATACTAAAAAAATAAAGTGTAATTGCAATTATATTCTTACCTTTAAGACTTCATTATTAAATACAATAATGATAAGTGTCACAGCAGAAATCACCATGGCAAAGGTATTTATATTATCTATATTCATAAATACATCGTAGTAAGTCTGCAATACATTAATAAAATAGTTTTAATTTTATTTAACTACTAAAATGATAAAAAATAAAATATAGTAATTTTTTTAGTTTCACGATTTCTCCTTTCCACAATCTCATTATAGTCAAGCGTCACCTATACACTTTTTCTGCCGACGACGTATTTTATTGTGCCTGCTCAGTTAATAACATATGAGTAAACCCGCTATGTACGGTGCGAGCATTCACTAAATTCCTATGAGGTAAGCCAAAAAAATGTTCCAAATGCATTGCACTCGCACTTTCGAATCAAGAATTTGTAACGCGGAAACGTCTAAAGGCGAAAAGAATTGTAAGGTCTCGGAACGTCTACTATGCGTTTGCACTTTTTGCTGATGCGAAAGAAAAATTATACTCTTGGCTGTTCGTAAATAAAGTACAAAAATAGTCATACACCATGAGACACCGTGGCACGTGACGATAATGCCTCTAGAAATTATCTAACGACGACTGGTCTCGACTGATCATTATATCGTAATTTCTTTTTAAGTATAGGGGAAATCTTTAGGAACAATTAAGCACCTTTAGATAATAGACATTTTTGTTTGTTAGAGATAGAAAATATCAAGGGTATAAAAGAAGTATTTATGATATTTGGTCTGAATTATTTACTATGGATTGATAAAGACTGCTTTCTTGTTTTGAATAATTCATGTGTCAATCATATTATCCGTTATCTTACTATTATCTGTTCCTTTAGTGATACCAAGACTGCATCACATCTTTGAATCGCGGACGGATTAGGCTAAACTTGTAAATATTAAAATAGGAAAGATCTTTATTCAGAGAATCTTTGACGTGGACTTGCCTAGTATTATTTTACGAAAATAAATTAAATTTCCCAGTTGCATCAATAAGTATCAAAATATGAATAACAAAATTTACAATTATTTATAAAAAAGTGAAATGTTTATTTTTCTTTCGTTTTGCGGTGTCTTTATAATTAAAGTAATTCCTAATCTAACACTGGTATAACTGATGACTAATTTTTATTTATTGATTAGTAAAAAACGTTTGATTATTTTTCTATTTGTGCTGTAATTTTGGTAACTAAATTAACATTTCTTATTTCATTAGATGTAATTTGTAAAGTATAAGTAACTCACAATTTGTTAAAATTCCTACATACATGTCTTGAATGATTAGATTTTCTATATAGCTAAATTGAGCGTATACGAGTCGCGAATATACTTTCCTCCATAATGCTTTCTTGGGACCAAAACTCGGAGAAAAAGCGTTAAATGATTGGAGAACATTTTTTATGTCTGTGAGGGAAAAGTGCATTTATACTTACAAGGAGAACTTTGAAGATTCCCTTTCGCTTGACAAGCTTTAGGCCGAAGAGATCCTTTATTTGGGACGTGAACACGTGGACCGCAGCGGCGGTAGTAAAGCCGCTGACTAGCGTCTCCGACAATAGGGAGGATATGACGCCCAGTCGCAGGAAGTACATAGCCAGCTGCCAACAGTGGAAAGTGCCCTCGCTGTATTATAAAGCACCTACACGCGCGTGTGTATGTATACCAAAGCATCTCATGAAATATGAATGTGCGATACTGTAAGAACCGTGTAAAACTCGCTCCCGAAATGTTCGGAAGCATTTCTGCTTATATTGGCTTTCAAAATAGTTTATGTATAACTATATCAACTCAATTGTTGCGAATCAAAGTAGAGTTAGTAACTCAATTAAGATTCCGTAAAAAATTTTAATTGCAGTTTTGCTATTCATTAATTTGCTGCTTCACAACTGAATCGGCTCATGCTTAAAGTCTCGTTTTGCATGAGCCGATTCAATTATGAGTTTTGAATTTAAAATGTATAAAAACAATAACATATTTGCGATGCATGAGGACTACTTTTTTATATAATAATATCAGTCTAAAAAATAGTGTTTATTTACTTGCATCAAAGCAACCATAAAAGTGACTGCACTAGCAACTTCTATTGGAGAATAGTGTGGTAGCGGTGTATCAGGACTAAAGTGTACATCATGTATTGGAACTGTAGAATTGTCTGCTGCTGCCTCTGGATTGAAACTGTGTGATAGCACGATTTTTCCAGTCATCATACAGATGACAGCAAAAGTTCCTGTTTGAATGAAGTTTTAAGCCAATTTCACTAACAATAATCAATTGAGACACATTTTTGATTAACATTTAGTTGAAAATTGTTAATATCATTCTATTTATTATAAAAAAAGAATTAATTGTTATGAATTCATTAACAAAAGAAATAAATTCTGAAAAATCGCCGTGCTTCTAAAAAAGACATTTTTGGCTTCATATTAAATAAAAATCAGGCAACGTTAAAATAGTACATTATGCAACCAGGAAGAAAAGCCGCTCTTGATTCCCGCGGGTGGGTTAATTTACTGCCCGAGCGAGCAAAGCGAAGCGGGGACAGTGATCACCCGAGGGAATCATCGATTTTTCTACCGAGTTAAATATAGTACTTTATTCCCATCTCAACTGAGGCCACTTTTTATTTTTATTTAAGTATATTATTTATTTATATTGATGTTGGGCTGTTTATCTGAAACTTACTTATTTCTCACAAATGTGGGAAATATCGTCATATTTCCTGCAAAAGTTACATTAGTTAAAAGAGGGAAACAAATCTAACTTTGGTCCCGCTTTTCAAGGAAAAAAGTGGCCACATCTGTTGAGATAGGAATAAAAATTTTTTATCACTGAATAAAACTACTGCAAACTGCTCAGTTTATTTGAACAGAAAAGCACTTCTATCATTAGAAAAATTACCTTTTCAAAGAGTAGGTAGATTCCTGGTTATTATAATCTTTTTGAAACTTACCCATAGAATTATGCCTTGAAGTTCCGAAGATGAAATAGACTAGCACTGGAAAGAACGCCATATATATTCCAGTAATCGGCGGTACGTTTCCAAGAATTGCATATGCCATTCCTGTAATATCCATTTATTAATTTAAATTCTTACTGTAAATGTTTACTAATGTATTTAGCAATGTTACTATTATTCAGAACACTTAAATTAAATCTAAAGTTATAAAAAGAAATTATATAATTCAAATGTTAAAGAATTATAAAAATTGTTTTGAGTATTCTAAAGCAAATTTTTATATTATGAAAACAGCTGATTGTAATCAGCTGTTCTCTTAAATCTAACAAAATGTGAAAATGTGGATGGCAATTTTTAAAATAACCTGCAGAAAGGGATATTTTTCATGTATATTACTTGATATTATAAATGAAAATAAATACATATTTTTTTAAATTAAATAGTTATTATTATTGTGTATGAACATAAACTATGTACTTATAGAAGGCAATTTAACATAATTTTTTTTTAAGTGTAATAAAAATATTTATTTAATTATATTATGTAACATGTATAATGATTCTTCAAAAAATCAAGTGGAAATAAATAGTAAATTGATACTTGTCTTACCTTGAGGTATATGCATAACTGCAACAGTGAACCCAGCTATAAGATCTCCAAAGATATCATCTTTCCATCGATATTGAGATAGCCAATGAATTATAGGAATCGTACGTTTTACACATGATTTCGGTTCGATCCTTTTTATAGTATTTGTAATTGTTTTACTTACTGTCACGAAAAATTATTATTATTATTATTATTATTATTATTTGTATTATTATACGCGCACGCATACACGTTCATGGTAGTTAAAAATAAAATTTTATTTTAAATTAAATCTCGATGCGCATTGAAGTGGCTTACTGCGAGATATCAATATGATTTCTTCAGATAATAATTGCGCAAGACTCAAATTTTAAAAATAATATCAAATATAAGTTTATAGACTTTTCCGTGGCTATTGTTATTTTGCAATTATTATTTTCACATTTTCATAAATTTTTTATTTGACTATAAACTTAATAATATAAAATTTATAATTGGATTATTATAATACAAAAAAAAATAAATATATGTAATTAAATAGAGAATCATATATTATTATAATAATGATTGAAATCATATTCATGACGGATGTAAATAGAGCAAAAAATAAGACATGTTCTTGCCTTGAACAGTTCAATGAGCTGTATCACGAACTTTTGTATTTATAAGCACGTGCTTCAATGAGTAATACTCACGTGGTTTTTGCGGATTTGAGTACTGGCTCAGTCGATGTAAGTCATCTTGTTGATATACTGGGCGACGAACGACTACCTCTGGCATAATAGCCGACATTTCGTCATACGTGTCTTCTGTAAAAAGGAAATAAATGATTAATAATAATCATGCATAAATAAACTATTTTACTATTTGGGAATTTAGATAAGTAAATGATAAGTTAGTATTTTTATATAAAATTAACTGTGAAAACTTATGTAACTGGTATTCTTAATAGTTAAATAAACGATTCAAACGACGCAAAAATTATGATTAAAATACAATACTATGTACAGATATACAAATATAGGTGTCACGGATATACAAGCATAAAAGTCATATATAACATCAATAGTGCCTAAAAACTAACTCGATAAAAACTCAAGAGAAAATATTTAAATATAGTTTTAGAAGCTATAATCAGATAACTAAATAATATTTATTCATGTGCTGTATTGACGCAACTTATTTTCATCATCTGACATACTTGTTTGATGATAAATCAAAACATCTTTTATCTGTTGACTCGAACAAAAGATTGAAAATGGGAAGAAATTTCAGAACATTTGGAAATTTGTATGTGTCAGCGTTTTTTAGCGATGAATATTTATTTTTATTGATAAGGTTAATTAGATTTAAATGCTATTTAAATGAAAATAACTGATTTTTTATATTTTTCTTGTTTTAAACTCAGTGCGCAATCAAATAGAAGATATTATTTATAAATATGGGATTATTGTTAGTTGTCATGCAAGAGCCAAGAAAAAGACTGCCATTGAAACACCTGGAAACAGCACTAAGGATTCATATGCACTATAAGAGCAATCGAAGCATAATTTTTGCGGCCGCACATTTCAAAGTCTAGATCATAAAAAAACGCGTCATATATCTGGTGGCGCGGTACACGAGGACGAAATATCGAGCACAAAAAGGTGAAAAGAAGAGAAAGGCTTTAGAGTAGTGGAGCACCTGTTGCCATGATTGTGTCGTTTCCTCGTGATGGTTGTCACAATGAAACAGGCTGGCTGCGGTGACGGCCACTAATCCCAGCTCGGCAGTCGCGTTACGCGAACGATTTGCAACGACTGTCAATGCGGCAAAACACTATCGATAATACGGGCCCCGCGGATTACGGGGAGCGCGCAAGCGCGCGGGCACACTGTTTGGCACTTCGATAACGGCCGATGCTTATAATTATATAAGCCCGACTGAGCCTCATTATTGTGTGGCCTGCCCGAGGCTCATCCGCGGCTTTATAAAAGTCGCGACTACTTACGCGCACTGCTTATGCCGATAAGATGCGACGGCGCGCGCGAGCGAGCCCGAGAAGCCGAGGCTCCGGCTTAGAGCAGACGCGAGCGAATGGCCTTTTGCTCGTTATTTATTTATTGCTCGAGCGGCGGATCATGTGCCTCGAGCCTCACGTGACGCGAGAATATAGCCGACGCTACGTATTAATTAGCGGGGGAAAGGGAGACGGAGAGTGCGTGGCGGTGCGCTGCATGTTGATTTTTAGCAAAAGATAAAAAAAGAATCATCCGCGTGTCACGGCTGCGTCTGTCGAGAGGAAACGTATGCTGCCTTTTGCCTTTTATATTTATAGTGACTTCTGGTGATGTGAAGTAAAAGTGAGAAAAAAGAATTCCTTGTCATGTGATCACTTTTGCCATATACATGTATATATATATATTTCAGTGTAGTCGTTCTCTTCTACGGCCTAATAAGCGAATACCAAAATGTTGCATTTCTAAAAACATTGACTTCTCGAATTAAAAATCAACATACCAAGTTCTAAAAATACCTATATATTTTTATAGATGATTATGCAATTACCGTATGAATGCAACAGCCAAAATCATAATGTATCACTTTGAAATATTATTGTCTAAATTTTTTTAAGATTTTGATTTAAATAAAAGATGAAACGGTGTTAATAACTTTTCTTATTATTTTTATTTTGATATGATTATACCTTAACGTAAAAAGATTATTATTAACGTAACAAATTATTCCATTATTCTATATTTTATATATATTTTATTATATCTTTCGATTTATTTTTAGCATATATAATTAGCTTTCTTTTACAAAATAAATAGAAAGCAATTTTTTCAAATTTATGTTTTAATGCATCATCTCTTCGTAAATTCTTAAATTATAAAAAAAAATACATTGGAAGAATAAGAGAATTAATAATTTTTACTATAGTAAGAATTTGTATTCAATTTTTAAAAAGGGATACACTTTTTAATTTTGATTTACGATAAATGATCATGGACTGGCATGGTACACTAAATTACATTATATTAATAACAAAATATAATTTATTACTTGTAATAAACTGATATCTTTTAAAAAGAACAAATTATGAAAGAAATTAAAGTGAATCATTTATTACATTACTTATACAGGCCATTTTTTTCTAGAGGTTCCCGCAATTCTTATTATTTTAGACATTGAATAGCTACAAATATTCTCATACCAATCTTGATAATTATTAATTATAAAATAAATGTCGATACCGGAGTTATTCGTTTAAGAAATCAATTGTAATCTAATATACATTTCTGATTAAAAAAATGTTCCATTTTCATTGAGAAATAATTGTTTATTATTAGGAAACTGAGCGTAAATATCTTTAAAAGCTACCATTATTCCAATAGTATGTAACTTTTGGAAAAAGAAGTACATATCAGTAAAGTTTTGGAGTGTGCAAGATGGAATACGTTTTTTAGATCATTGAAAATGTCCTGTGATTTTTTTAATAAAACGGAAATGTGAATATTCAAGTCTTGACTTCAATGTCTAGTAATTATTCCAACTGAAATAATAAATTTATGATTGCCCAATTTACTATGTGATTCATATTTGTTTGAGATTTCGTTTTAGATGATATATGTGCCAAATCAAATCTTCTGATCTACATCTATTTTGAAATTAGATTTTAGACTATCTTGAGAGAACCATACGATTATTTTAAGTGTAAAACTAACGTACTTGTAAAACATTCGAAAAATTGGCTATGTTGATGTAAAAGAGATGTTGGGTAGGAGTCCTGCACAATCCATTCCCCTCATGGAATTTCTGAAATAATGATATTGTTCCTCATTACGAATTGTTTGGAAAAAGAAAAAGAAAGAACTTATCAAAATAGACAAACAATTTGTAATGAACAACCTAATATTTAAAAATATTAAGAAATAAGAATTATATTTTTCTACCAGGGCATTCATCCGATTGATAAAAAAGAGGATACAAAAAACTTACAATCGGTTTACGCGGAAACACTGAACAAACTAAAAAACCCTAAATTATTATATTAGTATCTAAGCTTTTTATTTGTCAAGAAAAATTTCTTTTAATTATCATCTAATATTATCGGTCAATCCCGAAATTACCAACATACTACAGTTATTTAAATTACAAAACCATACGATAGATGACAGTGGCACATCAAATCTCAAATTTCATATCCAACTACTGTGTAATGTTTAGTCACAATATTGACATAGCACATGTTTCGATAGAGCGTCGGCTTAGAATTTAAATAGATACATGTTATGGAAAAGGTTTAGTTATTAACTTGAAGTTTTATGACACCAGTTATTACTTTGTTAATTTTATTATTATAAACTAAACCATGTAAATTGTAAAGACGAATTAACAAGTTTGACAACTCTCACGAGGAAACGTAACCTTTTTTTTTCTTGCTCTTTGTAATACAGATATAAATGTAATTCTTTTGTTGGCGTATGGTTTAAATAAAAATATGTTATCAATTAAAATATAATAAACTTATAGCCTTGAAGAAAGGGACACAGTGGCCAATTCGACGAAACGTCATCAAAATAAGAAGAATTTCACACAAAAAATCGATTAATTTCAACCGTCTTTCGAAAGAATATTTCATGAGTAAGCGACAAAGCTTCAAAAAAAGTACGTACTTTAATTAAAATTAAAATTTGATGAGCCTACATAAATTAACAACTCTAAAATAATTGAAATAAAAACAAATTACAATATATAATTTCATGTGTAATTTGTATAATATTCAAGTAAGACTGGGATAAAATCTAATATTGAAGTAAATCCGAATTTCTTATTTTTTCATTCTCTACTGACGAGTTTGAAAACTCGTTGAGTTTTTAGAGTGAATTAAAGGTATTTCGAGTTTAAAATTAATAGTTTTCTATAAAGAATAGTGAATAAAATCTACTTGCAATCAAATAATTAATTTCCGAAGTATTTCCTAAGTATCTAGTCAGTTTTATGCTTTTATTCTTATAATATACTGCATATGAGCAATTCTCAGAATTTTCTACAAAAAAGAGGTTCTAAAAAAAAAAATAAAAAAAATTTTGAGGCACACTTCTGATATAATTTTTTTCTCGTTCTATGGGTCATATAGTATACGAGAAAATTTTCGAACAGTCGAAAATGGTCTTGTGACACGGTTTTAAAAAATACTGAAAAAAGGGAAAAAAGTAGTCACTGATAATTAACCAATAGCAAGTTATTAGAGGTGACAACAAATATTCCACAAAAAAGCGATTAAAGTAGAAGAACAGAGCTTTAATTGGATATATGAATCGTTAGAATCGGTCAATTCGGTGAAAAATTACGTGCATTTGTAAAAAGTTACATGCAAAAATGACGAAAAATAAGCAATTTTTCCCGAATCCACGTAATTCAATCATTTTCATTTTTTGCGATTTTCAAATGCACGTAATTTTGTGCCAAATTGACCGATTTTAACAATTCCTATCACAAATTAAAGCTCTTTTCTTCTATTTTAATCGCTTTTCTGTGGAATATTTGTTATCATCTTTAATAGCTTGCTATTGGTTAATTATCAGTGAATACTTTTTGCCTATTCTCCAGTATTTTTTAAAACCGTGTCACAAGAGCATTTTCGAGAGTTCGAAAATTTTCTCGTATAGGCCTACTATGTGACCCACAGAACAAAAAAAAAATTATATCAGAAGTATGCCTCAAATTTAAAAAAATTTTTTTTGGAACCTCTTTTTTGTACAAAATCCTGAGAATTGCTCATATTTGTACTGATATTCAGTGATTTCGTTGAATGTCAATGTTTTTGGAATCATTTAGTCACTATATTCATTTTTGTAAAGGATGTTCATGCACGTGTATGTGTGTGTGCATGTCTGAGATAAGTTTTAAACTAAGGTAAGTTCGAGTAATTCGGCCACTTCGCTAATTCGGCAACTTTTCTAGTTCACTATCTCCACTTATTCGAAAGCTTAAAAACCTAATTGAAAATGATACGAGCAGAAAGGTGAGGCTTTTTCCTTGAAATTAGTATGGAAGCAATATTAAAAATAATTTTTTTTGTATTTTGTAGAAGCAAAATACTTTCACGTCTATAATTCACCTTATTCGGTCAATTCGTAAAGAAAATGTGATCTAACAAATAATAGTATTTATCTAGAACTTTTAACTTTTAGCTAAATAGAAATTTCAAAATTTAATGTTGAGGCACATTCATTAAACTGACTTTTTCTGTTTTAGGTAGTCCAAATAACTATAAAAAGGGTCAGCTTCTCATGTTTAAACATAGTTTTTTTATTTCGTATGCTTATGCACATACGAATTAACGTGAGCGAATGCATGTAAAACTTCCTTACAACCACTTTCTTTTTTGATTTTTTAAAAAATAAACCAAAATTTCGTTAGACACCCAGTGAATTTTTTCGAAAAAATGTATGTAGTAAAAAGAGCCATACTAACATTAGAGGTATATACTATTGTTTACGTGTGCCACCAAAAAATGATAATTTTTTAGGCGAGGGGCGCATTGGCACCGTGTGTTTTAGTAGATCATATACTTTACTTTCCACAACAGGCACACTTATAACAAAAGACGCCTTTTGTTCGTCTCTCCAAGACGAGTAATTTACGCTTCAGAAAGTTAAAAAAACACAAAAGTTATTTTTTTAAATCGACAGATAAAGTTTTTTCTGATTTTTACCAAAATACAGTGTCACAGAGGTAGCTACGCACTTTACTTTTAAAGGTAGGCACATTCAATCTGACAATATATTTTTGAATACTAAAAAAGCGATGATAGCTTAAGAAAGTTAGTAAAGCATTTATAAAATAGTTATTTTTTTATTGATGTAAACGGGTCGAAAATTTCCTATGGTACGCAGGCAAAACCTCTAAATTTAGGCCTTTTCAGATTATCCACAGAGCTTATCCTTGTGCAAAAGTGAGTACTATGTACTGAAACATGTTATTGGAAGTGGACTTTATAAATATTTGCTTGACTTAGATAGCTAAATGTCTTAGAACCATAAGACATGTTACAGTACGGTAAAAGTTAAAAGTTCTAGAGAATTGCTCATATGAGAAGCTGTGAAGTTCGTATTACTTTCACGAAGTCATTAATTATGTGTCTTTTTTCTGAGAAAAAACTTTAAAAATATGATTGGGAATAATCAATTTTATTGATCAAAATGAATTTTTTGTTTAGATTACAGAGACTGACATATAGAATCCCAAAATCATTTATAGAATGCAATATAATAACAAATGAATTCCTTTATTTCCTATTAAGAATTATCTATAGGAGTTAATAATTAAATACAGGCTCTATATATTTAAAAACATAAATTTTATTAATTTTTACAGTTTATGACTGTATTTATTCTATTTTTGTCAATATTGGCCGAATTAGATGAAATGTCAGGTAATTTGGCCGAAACACAGATTTTACACTTTTGCACCCTACAAATCCAATATCACATTTGGGGCGTTCGCAATTTTTTTCTTGGTAGTATATTTAGTATACTTTAAAGTCTGTTTTACAATTTTGTCCCAACGCATTTACAGAAGGAGAAAGAAAATATTCCTCTTAAGGTGATGTGTTTTATCGACATAATTTTAGAATGTCTATATCTTTTGCAAATAATAATAGAATAATTAAAAAAAAAACCGCTGCCAATTCATTGGCACGTAGCTTCCTCAAAATAATTTATTGATTCCTTTTATTAAATTAAAATTTAAAAAATAAATTTTTC
>JAPYZO010001826.1:0-16514 GCA_030522905.1 Torymus flavipes
AAAAGTCCTTTATTGCTTAACCCAATTGTTTGCTTGCTTTCAGTTTTTTGACAATAGAAACCACGCTTACTTATAATGAGATTCTCTTTGCAAAAGAATCTTTCTTTTTTTTTTAATTCACAATAAGTATTTTTTTAGAACCTCCACATTAAAAACAAACATTTTCTTATAATTTCCGATACTTGGGTACCGGAACATCCCAAAAAAGAAGTTGTCACTATACCTAGACACCGCAATCCGATAAAAATACCTCCTCTCGATCGCCCAGGCGGCAGAGCCACATCACATCGACGCCTCTCGTCATAAATAACGTGACGATTTTCGGCTCTCTCTCTACCTATATCTTTCTCACTCTCGCACACGCGCCTCATCAATTATTCAGGGGGGGCTCGTTCCCGGTAGCGTTACGCGTCAATGTTTAAATCGACCGCGCTCTCTCTCTCTCTCTCTCTCTCTCTCACGTGCTCGGGTATTCGCGTCACGCGCATCGCGCGAGAATATAAGATACGCGCTAGCCGTCTGCAGCAGCAGGCCACGTGCTCGTATACCTATATAAGAGGTTCCGCGAAGACGCGTTCCGGAACGAATTTGGCAGGGCTTTTTTCGGAAGTCACCGAGTGGGTATAGGAGTGGGGAGAAAAAATGTCGCGAGAGGAGAGGTGTTGTATTATATATGCCTGATCGAGAATGAATGAAGCGAATGATGATAATGTGTTAATTTAATAAATTTTAAATGTGAATGTATGTGTATAAAACAAATTGTTCGTAAGTATAGTTGGTAGGATCTTTTGATGTTTTTTTTAAGCCATATTTCTCTATATAATTGTATAAGAATACTTATATGCATTCTTTGGAAGCTAATAAATTCAGCCTACTGTTGAAAAAATGACAAAAATATATATTTGAAATTTTGAAGCTTTGTGATAATGCGAGTATTAAGTGAAGTGCAAGCTCTGGAATTCTAAAATAATTACATCCACGCCAGGCTTGAGGCATTTTTGGCAACTCACCTCGAATGTAATAGGTTTGTTGAAATGATAAATCTAACTATTTCAGAGCGTGTCTAGAGAATTATTTGCACCATTTAAAACCACTTAGAATAGCTTTCTTGCGTAGAACTTTTCTAATAACGATACTTACTTGAAAGTGACATTGACCAAACATGAAGCAAATCATTATAATTTTTCATAAGCATAAGAAATTATAGGGTTCGTGCCAGAAATTTATTTTTAAATTGAAAATTATATTGCTCGACTATAAAAAATTTGATGAACTATAAATAACTTTAGTAAATAAAATAGGCTCTAAAAATAAATTTTAAGAATTTCAAGCGCCTTTATTGTGAACAGTGACAAATGTACTTCTCGCTTGAATTATGCACTCCCGACTTGAAAGATATTTTATAACAGTTATTACGATAATTAAAGTAAAAGAATTATCGACTTTAAGTGCAATATAACACCACTATACCGTAAAATATTTTGGGGTTAACGATGCTACTTCCGGAAACCTTGATATCAGAATGAGACGAGCTTTCTTATTTTTATTGGGGGTGTAATTTGTAACATTCCTAAAAATAATTTATTTTCCGCAGACACTTTTAGAGCACTTTTTTCCCGGAATTCACGTAGCTTTCTGTAGAAACCCGTTCGAAATACTTACCTATTTTTAGCGACAAATAATGCGAACATAGACGAATTATTTGACAAAATTCCAAATTATTACGGACTGAGAATTTATTCGTATCTTCACGTTTGATAGTAAAATGCTATTTAAATCGAGATTTACATACCTATACAATCCAATTGATTAACTACAAAAGACCAAAGTTTGGAGTTTAATTTACCGATTCGCTAAACTAAAATTGGAAATCGTTCATTAAGTATAGGAAATAAAATTAAAAACGATGTATTTTCAAAATTATTTTCTACATATTATGATCACCATTAATTTGACATTTCCGCATCACCTTCCGAATTCATGATTCAGTTTGATAGCCCTGGAGGGTGAAATTCTTTCTGTACTACACACGCCCACAATATCGCTCGCGTACACGTCAAATTGCGAATCGAGCATGACACCTGCTATGCAGTGCTTGCGCATACTTTCAACGCGAACGTCAAAGGCAGTGCATATATATATATATAAACGTTACATGCAATGCGCAAGCTCGATTCTAGGTAAATACACTCTATACGACTCGACTCTTTGAAGCGTGCCGGTCCATATATGCGCTGCTTTGAAGCGTTGCACACAATGTGTCCCTGCAGTGCTTCTTGTGTTTCCCACTCTTCTTTTATTAGAGTAATTAAATAGTTTGAAACTTAATTAGATATGCTGGTATGAAAACTTTTTCGCTTTGATTTCGTAAAGCAAAGCTACAGTCGCCATATATAACTTTTTAATAATGCTGTTCTAAAAATGTACGTAAAAGCGGTTTGTTATTTTATTACGAATGTTATACACGTATGTAAAAACTGAAATAATTAATTAAATTTTGCGCCCTCATTTAGGAGAAAAAATTAATGCCTTAAAAAATACATCTCTATTACCACGCTATAATTGTACCAATTACGATTCTATTCATACAACGCCGCAAAAAAAGAACCGTTTTATACGTCTCCATTAAAGTCTAAAAAAGTCTCTTATCCAAACGTTTCTCTCTTCCATTCACACTCATCTCCGATCCCACTCCACCAATCCAAACCTTTTTACCTTTTTCTCACCTCCCATACACATTAAGCAAACTCCCCTTACGCTCGTGTACACACACACACTCGCGGGGGTAGAGGCAGCTCTCTTTCACGCTCGCTTGCGCAGCGGGACCGCTATTTACGGACGCGTCGTTCTCGGAAGAGTCCAGCGCCAGCAGCATGCGTATATAGGTACGCGTACACGCGTGTACAGGGACATCTGCCAGAGAAATGGCGGGAGGGAGAAATAAATGAGGGAGGGAAGATTGATCGGTAACTCGCTCCGCCGTGCGGCTGTATATCGCCGTGGGATACATGTGAATGGCAAGGGATTGGGAAAGGGTTATGCTGCTGCTGTGCCGCGGGGGCACATTGTGCTTCGATAGTTTAACGGGCGCGGCTGAGTATTCGTGTTTAGTGTAAATATTTGGAAATATTTCAGGCAACTTGCGTCAAATTTAACGAGAAGAACGTTCGTAGAATTTTTCTAATGACTTATTCTGAAACACGATGATTTTCTTTCCAGGAGTAAATTCGACACGCTTTTCTGATACTAATTCAGGTATATATGGATGTCTTCGACATGTCCAAATTATATTTTTTGTCTAGTTCACGATAAGTCTAATTTTTGTTAGTAAGTAAAAAAAAAAAATAATTTCATCCAACTTTGAAGCATATTGACGTGTTTCGCGTACAAGTTCCTGGATACGGCGAGATACTTGACTGCTCCTGGTATCTATTATTGAAAAAAGTCCTCGTTAAAAGTTTCAAAGTAGGTTCACGTTGAAAATATGAGAACTTTTTTATAGTGTACTTCAGTTCAGCTCGGTGCTCGATAGATGAGTATAACATTTTTGTACGATAATATGAGTAACAACTTCTAATCTCTTCCTAAGACTAATCCAAACCAACACAATTGTCCAACCATTTCTAATAACCCTATTCAGCCGGCCGAATTTCCATCGAAAAAACTCGGAGACGCAAGTCACACAATGCCAATGGCGTACCGCGACCACATCAAAGAGCACGAAAAATCGTCTCGCGGCTTTTCGCAGCCGCCGCCGCTGCCCTTTGCGGTTTTCGCGACAGGATAGTGACCTCCTACGAGTTCCCCGTAAGCGATTACGACACGCTCTCTTTCCTCTCTCGCTCTATATTAACGCGCCATGAGAAAGTGGACGACGGAACGCGGCGACGATGAGATATACAGTGGGCATTGTCAAAGTCGTTTTGTTTTTCCATTGTTTGGAGAGTGAGAGAAAGAGGCGTGGGGTGAGGTCGCGTCTAAAGATGGGAAAATGTTTAGATTTCTGCAGTGACTTGTAAAATACGAATTGGGTATAAGTTAAAGTTGTAGAGTCGAAAATTATTTTCAATAAGATATTTGAAAAATCATTCGAATTGTTCATATCAAGCAAAGCATTTATTATGATTCTACATGTCTTTAACCCTCGACGGATCATTTTTATACCTTTTTTCTTGGTTTACAATCTCCATCAATGTTCTAATACAGCCCCAAAATAAGACACTCGGTCGATATGATACTATACACACTTGAAATAACTATACAGCAGCAAATGTTACATATATATATAATGGAAAATACAAAATCCATTGAACTCTAGGGAACAAAACAATATACGAGACAAATATCGCGACAACAGCCTATCATCGAAATTCACGAAATTCCCAAAGCTTCTCCCTGTAATCATCCATTTTCATAGATATCTCTTTCTCTCTCCCACGAAGCCTCTTATAGACACATGGCATTCCACACTTGAAGGAGTCAAGCTTGTCCCGTCATCAGATCCTTATCTCCTCCACTCGAAAGTCACACATACACTTCACTTCACCAAATATATCGAGCCGATAACCCGATTCGCGGAACGGATCCCCGATTCCGGGTACACACGAGCGTCGTCACACAGAGCCGGCGGCGGCGATCTCTTCCTCTCTATGTACTTACTCTCTGAAAAATCATTGTTCCCGCGTACAATCCCGCCGTCGACCTCGGGCGGGCGCGCGCGATTCCCGGAATTGCCGTGACGTCAACGCGAGAGATAGAGAGAGAGAGAGTCTCGGTCAAAGGACCGCGTGTATATATAGAGAGCGGGGGATCAATAACCAATGTGCGCGCGCGCCTACAAGTGCGTTACGTAAAGGCCAGGCGATGTGTATTAAAAACGCCCACGCGTGAAGTTATATTTACGTAAGAGCGCGAGGATTAATTGCAAGTTCGACGCACCGCGAGGAGATGAGTGTGAGTAAGAGTGAGTCAGGTCGGTAGGATGCTGTGTATAGGGAGGATGATGTAAGCGAGATTTTTGAACTTGGAGAGATATTTGGTCACGTTGGGTTTCGTCTTTTTGTATGAGGAAGTTTGTTCGTCATCTGGTTTTGGAGGATTCCGAGAAGCGAAGATTGGAATCGCCACGCTTGGACTTGCAAATCAAGATTGTTGAATATTATCGTGTGGACATAGTTTTGTGCTCGTTCAAGAGTTGGTGAAGCCTGGCACAGAATTGTACGGTAACTGCTTTAGCCGTCAATTATTTAACATTCTTTGACAATAGGGTTCAGACCTCCATGTTGCATATTGAAAAGTTATTTCTATATAGATAATACATTTAAGAAATTGATGACGAAATTCGGATAACTTTGATTGATATACGTTAAATAATAGATGTCCACAAAGTACTATCTGAACAAACGTTTGGATTCTGCTGTAATTAATTGAATTTATCTATACACGATAATCGAAATCTATTACATGATTAAATTTCTATAGCTCTAAGAGGATTTTCCATGAAATCCGTATTAAAATGAAATTGATATAATTAATTAAAGTTAGATATGAGACTATCATGATAATGATTTAATCTTCTGAGTCCCTCAATTCATTACCCCAAAAAGTATTTGTAACATGAGACTTTGGGTTTTCCATTATAAAATGATAAAAATTGTAACTTACTTATTATCCATTCTTAAAATATTTTTTCTTAAAAAATTTATTTACCGAAACAATAATAAATGTCTCTTGAGAAATTGCCAATTTCGACCTTTATCATCATTTTTCTTTTCTATGTTTTCGTTGACGATAAATCTACAATAAAACACTATATATGTATTAGAAGATAAAAAGTAACAAAGTATCACAAAGTCATTATGTTTTCTCACAACCAAGCTATTATTAGACGCACTCATTATCTCCTACAAAACGAATAAATAAAGCCTACAAAAAAATCATTTTTATGCCAATGACCAATGCAAAGAAGGAAAATCATTTCCCACGAAACGTAAAAAAAAAGTTACATCTTCTAACGCTCGTTACAAACGAATTCGCATCCATCATCTTGAGAAGAATGTAGCGAACGTTCAATGCCATTGCGCGTCGCGAGTCACGAAGCTTATGTCATCGCGCGAGTCGACGCTAAATGAAAACGATCGATCAGAGCTGCGTAACCTCGCACATATATGTATGTGTATATACTTATACCTTCGCCGGGGATGCAAGTGCCGTTTTCTGTCGTCGACGGCAATCGAACAAATTGCGAGGCAGCGCGAATGGGCCTTTAATTAATGGCCGCTTGATTTACGGCGCGCGAGAAGAATGACGTAGGCGCGTCGAATTGTGCGGGTATACACGGAGGCATTGACTTGATTTTTTTGTTGTCGCAGTGATTAGCGTAGGCGATGGTGCATTGGCGGGGGTCGAATAGGTTACGGGGAAAACTTTAGAAACGATGATTGATTGCTCAAGAGATAGAAAGAAAAATGTTATTGGAGGATTATGAAAACGCGTTATTTTTTACTGTTGAATGTTCTTTTGATTAAATTTAAAGGCTCATACTTTGACAGGACCGTTTGATAAAAGTTGCGAGCCCAATTACGTTTTTTATAGAAAGTAAGATTGTTTTCTCAGTTTTAAGCTTTTACTGGTTCAGTTACTAAGAGGATAGGGGGATAAGGATTGGAAGAACAAAACAGCGAAAGCTTTTTCTTTTCCGTTTTTCAAGAAACAAAAAATATTAGTCAAATGAAATTTAAAATTAGATGGTGTAACAACGTCCAGTCAAATTAATTAAACCATGATTATAAAAATACATTACTTTATAATTAATATTCCATAAATAGTATACGAGTTGAAAATATAATTGAATTATAATTAATTAAATTAAATGGCATTATTAATTTTATACGACAAAGATAATATCATCAGAGTTCAAACCAAATGTAAGAACTAATTAAAAATTTTATAATCTGATTACTTTGAAAATTATTACACATTCAATTCAAATTCAATCAAAGATTATAATACCATAAAAAAACTTGTAACCATCAATTTATTTAAAATTTCGAGAACAACTATTAACTTTTCAATTGATTTCAAGGTTCATGCTAAAATAATATCCTGTAATCAACTCAGTTATTTCGAACATCGTCAAACCAAACAAATGAAAACGTTAAATTTGTCGACCAATTCTAAAAATTCCTCATGAACTCGCGAAAAAATAGCATTGCACAACTGTGTTTGCACGTTGTTTAGGCAGATTGTCGTTCGAAAAAAGGCTCACTTTTTCGGTAGTCGTCTTCAGTTATTCAATGTTGGCCCGATTACTCAACAAACCAGTTCTCGCCTCGTCGACTAACAAAAGACCGTTGCATCGCTACCGAATTTCCTTAACGGTATAGAAGATTCCTTGTTTCTTATTTCTGTGTTTCAAGCAGCAAACAGTTTTTACAGCTATGATGTAAATAAGATTTATATTTACGGAAAAATGAGTTTTTACTATCACCTCTGAGAAGATTGGTGGTGAAAAAAAATCGAACATATCAACATATAATTAATATAATTCCATTAATGAAGAATAATGAAGAATAATGAAGAATACTGTCCAGCGAAAATATTGATGTTCTAAAAATTCTTGTAATTTGAATCTAACGCTCTGCCAATACCACAAATTTCGCTATAAATATATTAATCTGCTATTAATTTCACAGAAAAGTATTTTGTATTCCGTCGTCACTAATTAGCCATGGATGATCATCGGATTACGAGGAGAAATTGCAAGCTTTTTCTGTTACGTCCTCATCGCATTCTACTAATTTTGCAAAAGCTTTCATCCCCTAAAGGCGCGTCCACTTGAACCGCGACCACTTGTGACTGACACGCCCCGAATTCAAACTCGCCATTCTCGCCAATTCGACCCCACTTCTCCGACCCCATCCTATCTAACCACTCCCAGCGTTTCCCAGAATCCTAAATCCAACAGTCGAGTAGATTCCTGGTACATGTCAAAGGCGCTTGCGCTGCGAACAAAAGCTGTACGAGAAATTTCGCGAAACGCGATGCGCAGGTACGATTAAGCCCCTCGGGTATATGGTGGAGATTACGTTTGTATATGTACATACACACAGCACGCGGCGCGAGCCGATTGAGTTTATATAAAATACGGGGTGGGGGGATGAGATTTCAGCTGCAGCTGCGCGCTGTGTACATGTATATACCGAGAAGCTGAAAAAGTTTGTGGAGATGGATAGTTTGCGCAGTTATTGGGGTGTTTGCGGAGGAATTAATAGGAAAAGGGTAGATGGTGAGATTTTCTGTTTTTTAATAGAAATGCGGTCTTTGCGTCAACTCCGCTCCGGGTACTTGATAATGTATCATATACCAATGGTCAGAGGATATATTTTCCATTTCCGGTGTTTATAAAAGTTTAAAGATCAATTATATTAAATTGAGAACGTTTTTTAATCAAAGACGCCATTAGCGGCCGATAGATTTCCAAGACTTACTGCAATAAAGTGTCATAAAAATATCGCCCATCGCAACAAAGACGTATCGAATCTTTCCCGCATGAGTATACCCTCACCATCATATCGCCGTTACCACTCTCACTCTCTTTCTATATCTCCTTTCTCGTATCCCCACCTACCCGCATATATCCACCTCCTCGAATCACTATACATATCATCATTACAGACATGTGCATTCGATTTTTATCGGCTAATTGCTCCTCCATCTATAACAACAGCCCCGAGGCGAGGCCCATTTCTCTCTCCACACGCGTGCTCGCGCGCGCGCCATAGTGTGCAATTTGCATACGCCATTTTTCGCCCCGTCGCCTCACCGTAGTTCCGAGAAATTTCATATAAAAGCCTTTTCCAGGATCCTCCGGTCTATCTCCGGTAATTGGATCGAGCTTAACAACATCCTCTTTTTTTTACGCGCGCCGCGGAGCAATTCAATTACGTGCGCGCGCGGGCGCGTCATTTCGCGCAACGGCGAATTATTACATTATTCGCGGAAGCGCAGCGTTAATCACGCGTTATTTCGGTAAAATACGTGGGTGTATACATACTGTATATATAGGAAGCGTAAGGCGTTTTTCGCGGAAATTTTCGATGCATTCAATTTGTGTATAAGGTGCAGCGCGCAGCGAGCGAGAGTATAGAGTGACGGGGAAAGTTCCAAGAAGCGAAGAGAGTGTAACGAGATTTTCCGCGAACCTCGTATAGATGAGTATGATCGAAGGAAGAGAGCTTTTTCGAGTTTCCTGCGGATCTCAGCGGAAGTGGAGCGGATAGAAGCTGCCTGGATGAGCGTTGATAACGGTGGATTTCCTGGCGGAGAGAGAGGCTGGAAATGCAATTACAATGTGTTCCCAGGATTTCGTATATTATTCTGCTTTTACTTTAAATATGGAAATACAACAGTATCTCGAGAATATTTGAAAACTACTGTAATAAAATATGTAGCGACATGATGAAATTTCTCGGAAAAACGAGCTGCATTCAGCCCTTGGAAATGTAATATTGCATAATTGAGGTAGACAATGTCAAAAGAGGTTCTTCTGGAGTCTACTTAAAATAATTTCACATGCAAAGCTCTCAGTGTTTAACATATTTTCCAATAATATTATAATTTTAATTAGTCTTTAATACACTAGATAAAAAAGGGCTTTCTATGAAGTATCTGATATCTCCCTAACAAGACAAGTTCCACGAACCAGCGCTCTAATAAAAAGTTTGCTTGTAATTTTCCTTCCTGCCGCAGCTTTTCTCGTAACTTTGTTTCAATGAAAATTGAATAATAAATAAATAACGCACAAGTAATACAGCACTTGTGATCTATACTCGCATGGCTATATAACTTTCCGTGAATACAAAGTATACTTGCATTGAATATTATTGAGCATTTATTTCCACACATTTCACCGATCGAAAGGAACTATTGACGGCGTTTCTCTGTATCGCAGTTCTATGTTATTAATTATATACTTTTACGAATCGACTTTATGGTAATTCTCATTATTTCAATAATTTATGCGAATTGATATTAAATTTTTATAAATTAATTAACGACTTCAAAGAATTTATCAAAAATCGAAAATCTCACTTTTATAACAGTAGAAGCATGAAATATTTTTTTATATTCTATTTATTTTAATCCAAATCCATTCGGTCTACGATCTTTTCATGCTCGCCGATCGCGATGTTTTTCCATTCACACCAAACTCTTCCCCTACGAAGCGAAAAACGAAACCCAAGAGCAGCAGCGACGCTTTCGCGTCACCCTGACACACATCATGAATGCAGTCGCGTGCGCGTATATATAGTGTATACACGAACGTTCGCGAGTACGCGCGCGTAATTGCTGCGGGACGGCGAGACGAGAGTAATCGCCGCTAAAGTAAAACTCTCTCTCGTTCGTTCTTCTCCCCTCCCCGTAGTTTTTGCGAAAACGGTTTTTACGCGCGCAGTAGCTTATTATCGTAAAGTATATATGGCGAGGAAACGTGATGGTTGATTTGATTTTTTTTTCTTCTTCTTCTTCTTCCTTTTTCAAGTGAAAGGTATAAGCTCGGTTCTTTTAAATGTGTGGTTAATGAATTGATGATTTTTAGACGGAAATTTTATAAAACTAATATTTAAAAAATGATTGAAAAATGGCAATTTTAAAATTGATAGTCACTCAAATTAAAGACTTGATTTCAAAGTATTTCCGTTTGACGATAATGGTTTGAAAACTATACTGCCATGTTCATTAGCAGGGCGTATAACGCGGTACATTGTATTTCGATGCAACACATCGTCAAAATTGTAAAACAATAATTATTTCTAAGAATCGTTAAGCTCTTCCGCTTAAACATTTATCCCGCAGCGTTTTCCGTTCGAGCCGAGATAATGATATTGATCACGAGATATGTATAATTTTGCATATACCCACGCTGAATTCGGTACCAGAAAAATAAATATCAGTTTTGCACAAGTGCACACATTTTGTGCTTTATGCATACAAAATGGTGAATTTAAATAAAAAAAAAATCAGGTCTTTGCGTTGATATTACATTCACAGGTTATTTGCAAAAAGGAATACAAAAAGGTATTACGTTGTCATCTAATTAACCGATAATGAAAATAATTATCGCAAAAAGATGATTATACTCGTTACTTCATGAATAAATAAAGTAATTAAAGTTATTATGAAATTTTTTTTTAATTATTCAATGGCAATTCGAGATTTTATCGTACTTTAAAAGAACTGTGGAAATATTTGAATTGGGTCCGTTTCGCTCGGTTTTTCGTTTGATATATTCAAATTTATTGGTTTGGAAGCAACAAGTTTTAAACAAACACGTTTGATGAGTCACAATCAATAATGTACAGATTTTTGCAACATAGTACATACGGATAACGTAAAAGGACCGTATAATCAAATAGAGGAAAAGCATCGTATTCCAATTAACAGTCGGAGTCCGAACTCACTCGGACCATTCACTCGTAGAATAGTACTTGACCATTTTTTTTTCTTTCCCTCTTTGCGCTTCTTTCACACACGCACCACTGAACTACTTCGTCTACCTCGATTGCTGTTCCATTGTCACGATCGAAGCCTCGAATGATCAGGAGTTTAGACTACAAAGAACAGTTTCTATTTGTTTGTTATTTAAAATTTCTCCACAACAATTTAAGTGGATATACAGAATTAGGTCTGCTCTCCGTCATCAATTTATTTTCATTTAGAAAATTCGCATCTTACTGTGATAAACATATATCAGCCATGACGTTAAAATACCGAGTGTACTCAACAGGTCGTAAATACAATTTGAGTGTTTACGCAAAAGTACTACCTACAATTATTACCAAGACCCTCGCCATTTTCGCACTGGCAAGTCCACTCGAAATCTTGAAAAATTCACAAACCCCATCATCGACGACCAATTAAATCCTGCACCGCTCGACCAATTACACACGCGATAGTCCGTAACATGAGCGCAACTTGCGCATCCTCATGAATTTTTCATTCCTAATCAACTTCTGCGTATACATATGTATACATATATATATACCCTTTATTTTCCTCCCACGTGTACACGTATATATATGCGTACATACACACGCTAACTTCCGCGGAAATCGCGTAGACAAACGGTTCCGCGAGCAGACAAGTTATACGCGTACTTATGCTCGCCTCTCGCTGATTATCTTATGGATACCATGCGGGGGGTGTAGCACAACGGCGGTCTTTCCTCTTTTTCCCGCGAATAACGCACGCTACACTTGTGTTTCTGCCCTCCGCACTGCTGATCGGAGGGTAGACGATGATACATTGTATATAGCAGCGCTTTTGCAACTTTCTGTTAATTGCGTGCTGTGCGTATGTATATTTATAGGCGTGCGTGGGTGGTGGTTGTTGTTGCGGTTCTGAGAAGACTGGGATGGATATGCAATTTTGTGGGATGCGTTGTTGCGAGGGCCTTTTGATAATGGTCCATTCCGAGAACCACGGTGTCAGTAAACCCTTGCCGCGGTGATATGACTGCGGTATTGTCGTAGTCTCTTTGTCTTTTCTTTTTTTTTTCAAATGAATTTCGCATTTATTAATTTAATAGCTTGGTTTGGTTCTGTGGTGTTTTTCTTTTATCCATACTTTTCTAAAATTTTAAAAATACATTATTATTAAATGAAATTGTTTAATCATCGGTTTCTGTTCTTTTTTGTGAATAAATTAAAAAAAACCTAACATTATAATATTAAGAAACGTTGTTTTTTATATATGTAAACTTTATTTTTCTAAACTTGATTCTAAAAAATTGCACAACATTATGTACCAAATATTTATGTACTATTTTATAATATATATCGATCTGCAATAAATGTGTAAATCTTTAAATATTAAAATGTAATTCTTATTCTTAATTAAAAATTATATATGAATACTATCTTATAGATTAGATCTGACCTTTAAAATGTAAATAAGTTGAAGCCAAGGTGAAATTAAAATTTCAAGGTACCCACATACTTTTGTATTATAAAGGTAATCATACTTTTAGCTTACGTGATCATACTTTAAAATTTCGGATCGATTTCATTATTATCTAACTCGTTAAAATTAATTTAACATAAAAATAACGTTCTTGCATACTTTGCATTTTCATATTTATTTCTGTGCCAAAATAAACAAATCATATACTTTTAGCTTACGTGATCATACTTTAAAATTTCGGATCGATTTCATTATTATCTGACTCGTTAAAATTAATTTAACATAAAAATAACGTTCCTGCATACTTTGCATTTTCATATTTATTTCTGTACCAAAATAAACAAACCATTCATTACAAACAATGCTATAATTATAGAGAACAATGAAAATGTGTCATGTACGAGGAAATAAAGTGCATATCATATACACACTCGTTAAAATGAAGTCAAGTACCAGGAAAATTAAATTTGTTTATATATCAATTGAGAAAAAAAAATCGTATAATTGCGAATCCACCGTGTAAACTTGTTTTATTCTAAAACCATTCCCTGCGTCAAATATACAGATTATATTATTTCAGTCTAGCAATGCGCAACCACGTTGCCTTTGAAAATACCCTTAAGCTATACCGTTTAAAGCGAACGCAGCCGCGTTTAATTACAATCGCACCGTGAGATCTTTTCCGCGGAACGCCCTGCTCGATAAGTCGATAAACTTCCCGAAACTATTTTGCGCTGTGGAGGTGCATTTCCAGTGGGTAAGTAAATAATTGAACGGGAAATTGGCGACGGAAATTGGCGAGCAATCGCAAAGGAAAAGAAGGAGGTTCCGATTGTTACCGTCATTGTATGTCATTTTGGTCGGACGAGAAATGGTAGAGTGAAGTTCTTAGATTTCGAATCGATAATGAATCGTGAGGTTGGATTGGTCACTTGAAATGTAACTTTTAGAGTTGTTTTTATCGAAACTTTCAAAGTGTTAACTAATAAGTGAGATAGACGTGAGATATGGATTGGTAGAACTTTTTATGTTAAGTTTAAAATACGATTTATATTTTGTTACGAGAAATGATTTTTTGTTAGACTAGTTCCAAATAAAAAAGAATTGAACATTTCATATTTGTAACTTTTTATGAAAGTAGGATACCTACGCTATTGTGTATTAAAAATTCAATTGAGGGAAGTAGAGAGTGTCAAGATAAATAAGGGTGAAGTTTGCTATAGAAGAAGTAGATATCTGTGTCCAAGAAATGTGACCCTCAAACAATACAAATCCCAAATTCACGGTAAATTAAAGATTTCGGACTCATAATTGAATCAGCGGCCGATGGTTTCAAATTAAGATATCAATATTTTCACATCTACCAGACAAAAGGTAAAAATAAAACACAATCCATCCCTATACCGTATCCTCAAAGGACTAAAGAACCCAACTTCCATTACGAGTATATCGCCGTATACTTCAACTTCAGAATTCCGAAAACCCTATACATCGTATACCTCGCCGTTACTTGTCTCTCGCCCCAAACCACCATAATTATTTCCCTGAGGGCCGTCCGCACGCGACACATACATCGTATAACTTTTCTCTCTCTCTCTCTCTCTCTCTCTCTCTCTCTCTCTCTCTCTCTCTCTCTCTCGCTGCGCGCATACAGCACATACCGTTCCTAGAAGTCGGTCAATAACGTAATGATCGGCCGCCGCCTGCACGGCAGATGCTCGATGCGCTTTACGGGAAACATACACACAGAGGCTAATGTGTCGCGGTGCTGGACAGCAGCCGAGGAAGCAATTAGCCTCGAGTTTACGTGTGGTGTAGTACTTTTTATCGCGCGAGGTTCGGGGTAAAACGTATAAAGCGTAAGCGACCTACTTTAAGGTTCTTTTTTTTTTGTCGAGGAAGGATTGAAAGGCTGACGTTCGGAGAAGGTTTTGAAGGAGATGGTAATTTTGAGCGGTGATGAATGGGAGGATTGTTAAGGGAGGTAGTGAAGTTTTTGGAGAAACGATTTTATCTTCGTCATGAGGAAGTTCTTTCGAAGGGGCCGCTTTTGTGCGGTTTATGTGGGTATTTTGGTTACTATGACGTTCCCTTCTTTTTACGAGGGGTTTAGACCGGAAATTATATGCAACACTGTATCAAATTTTTTATATGTGCAGTACTTTATAACAAGATATCTTAGTTCTGACACATTAGAAAGTTATATACATTGTAATAGATATCGTTGAAGGTCCTTGAATTTTTTTTTATTTTAAGGCAATAGTGGTCTACAGATTTCGTAATTACGCATTATGGTCTCGAAATAATCTTATAATTCGTTACGAAAAAAAAACACAATATTACTCGCCTTGTTATGAAACACTGACAAAAACTATATTACAAAATGCAGTCGTAAAAAGATTATATCAACGTAATCAGTTTCTTGCACTGCCATCATAATGTAAAATAAGACGTTTCAAGAAGTGAACACTCTGTAACACCGGTTTGTTTTATTACGCAAGTTTAAGATTAACATTGATGCCCAACGCCAATAATTTACATAGCCATTCCGGAGTCATCAACGGCTCGTACCGATTCCCGTCATTTTCACTAACCCTAGCCACCAAACCACCCAATATCACTTTCGCGCGCACGCCCACTACACAAAAGACCCCATAAACGCACTCGAGCGTCGCCTCGTGCCGTGAATATATATCTCACTTTCTCGGTCTCGCGTTATTATTAGGTCATAAGGTGGACGCCTTCGCGACGCGGACTGTCGGCGCTAATTGACGCCGTGCCAATAAGTAGGTACTCGGAAATGGTCTAATGGCTGAGAGACGTCGACTCGTAGATTGTTGTAAATTTTATGGTTAAAAATGGAAAAAGGCTTTTAGGGTGAAATTTGGTTTTGCGAATGTTTATTCATACTTTCGAATATAGTCTGCTTTGATTTGAATTTTATTAGAAGTATGATGGGTTCTGATAAAAGTATATCTTATCCATAGTCACATTTTATCTAGAAAAACTCAAAACCACCTTTAGATTAGTTTATTTTGGTATTATCTACTCAACAATATTGTTGGTGAGACATTTTACAATTAAAATACTGCCATTAAATAATGCATGTTGTCAAGTATGCATGTTGTCAAAGTACTCGTAGCAATAGTGAATATTTCGATCAAATCAACGAAAAAACAATATATTTTAGATAACACCGATAACTATTCTCCAGTTTCTATCCGTTACTCGTAACACCAACCCCAAATACTATCGTCTAAAACTACGAAACACTCACTAACCTTCCTAAAAACATCAGCCCTGCCTTCCCGTGTAAAATTTTTAAGTATAGCCAATATATTGCTAGGACCATGCGGAAGAAATTGGCTCATAGATGAGCCATAGTATTGCTCATGTATAGGACAAATATCGCCACTGTGCTCTCGTACATATTTCACCAATACATTGCTTAAGGTGTGGCCCATATATTGGAAAAGTGTTACTTTTGGAGACTTCCATATATTAATGTAGTTCCGAAGCCACCCCTAGGTGGCGCACGCCTGGTGGCGTAA
>JAPYZO010001827.1:5520-22026 GCA_030522905.1 Torymus flavipes
GTTTGAAGAGATTGATGGGGGTCTCTAAATATAGAGAGGTAAATAGTCGTTCAGTGGTTTGGGATAGTGAAAGATTTAGTGGTTTAGTAGTGAATGGCGATTGTTTAATTTGATGGAATAGATAGTGGTTCTTAAGTGGAGGATTTCCCGAGTGATGACAAATTTTTCATTATTCTATAGAGTAATGAAAAATTCTATAGAGTATAACTTGTAAGTCAGTACTCAGTTTTTCAATATTTTATACTTGGAGAATAGTTTTTTTGGTATATAGTTAATTAACGTCAAGTTTTAAATTTAAATTAATATGCGTGTGAATAATAAATTATTAAAAAATATAATTTATTGTAATACATTTATAAACAATCTCAAACTTATCTCTTCGATGTCCGATAATAAATTATGTAATAGTTGATTATATAGAAAATATTTTCTTGTTTACATCTGTATCTATAAATAACAAAGAGCATGAATATAAAGCATAGTTGTTTCTTAAACCTTAAATTTTTTTAATTCAAATCGAATTGGCGTGGTAATTTGTCACCCGCGGTATAATTAGCATTGGAATTTCTTTATTATTTTTAGAAAAAAAGCCAATATGACACGTGGAAAGTGAAAAATCTAAAGAATGTAATTAGGAAGAAGCTGAGAAATTATAATTTAGCGATTCAATAAAGTTATGTCTTCGTTAATGATTTATTCATGTTTTCCTTTCAAACTAGACTGACACGAGATAAATTGCTTAAAATTCTTAAAAAATTTCATACGCTTCTACTCCCCATCTTTTTTTTAAATATTTTTTGAAGAAAATAATGGTACGATAAGAAAAAAAACATTATCATAACTATTTTCCTTACTACGTCAAACGAATCGCCACACGCTATTATAACCATTTTTATTGGTTTCCTTTACTACGCCAGATAGCACAGCGTGCGACATTTGTAACCACTCAATCAATAATTCGAACTAGCCATTTTTACCAACACACGTGTTCCGATAAAACCAACGTTTTCGAAACAACGAACATAACGACACAACCTATCTTCCAATATAACCGTTACATTTGCCCGTATAAATCCATTCGTCACGCATTCAACAGGCGATCGAGGAAGCTGAGCTCATCTTCATCTCAGTGAACACGCCGACGAAGATGTTCGGTAACGGCAAGGGCCGTGCGGCCGACCTCAAGTACGTCGAGAGTGCCGCGCGCATGATCGCCGACATCGCCGCCGGCGACAAGATCGTCGTGGAGAAGAGCACGGTGCCGGTGCGCGCTGCCGAGAGCATCATGAACATACTCCGCGCCAACAACAAGCCTGGTGTCTCCTATCAGGTACGATATAGTGTGTGTGAGTATGCGGTTGGGTTGGAATTGATGCGAGAAAATTCCGGTTCGAGGATAGTTTTTTTGTTCAAATCTTTTGAACGGATAGGTATTTTGAGAATGATGGCATAAAAAATTTGTACTTGAGTGTGGTTTCGTACTATCGCTTCATTAAGATAATGGATTTTTTTTTCAAATTGATGCTTCAACTTCCGAGAGTATTCTATGATTACACTATATACGGAAATTGAGGCTGATAAAACATGGAATTAAATATACATCATCGATTCGTATCGTGAAACTATACCATCTTTTGTATAAGATAATGTTCTCTATAAAGATATGAAGCGTAGTCGTGTGGCACGTGTTCCTTATCCGTAGTTAAAAGTAACATTATTATAATTAATATTCATAATAGTAAAACCTGATAACGACATACACGATAATATTGTCTACTACAGAACTAAGCTTCTAAAATGAATTCACTTTTAAACTTCAAGTTTTCAAATTCAACCTTTTTTAAAAAATATCATTCTACCTAACTGAATACAGTTATCGATTTAATTATCTCGAAAATTCCAAACAACAACGTCCGCAGCATCGCTTTCTACACGCACTCAGACACAAAGAGAACCCCGAGCACCCTCGTTACTATTTCAACTTTAATTCACGATCCTTCAATCCGATCATTCTCCTCTCTCACATTCTCTTTGAACGCGATCCACATGACAACAGCGCCGAGACCGCATCCACACATATAATACATCCCGCGCGCATCCGTCGAACTTATCGTCAGATTGCGCCTCTCCGCGTGCCTTTAACGGGAACTCGTTTTTCCTGCTCGCTGACCCGTCCCTCTTATATACACGTATATACTCCCGTAATGGACGCTAACGAGCGCGGCGCGCACTGTTCTATATATTGTTAGCCGCGCGGCGCGTCTACTATATACAGAATGCACGCGATGATGAGCGGCGCGTCGCTGTTAGTGTAGATTGAAAACGGCGCTCTACCGTATAATACAATATACATCACATATACGAGGGGTTATATTTAGACTACCGCGTGCGTTAAACTCGTAGACGACATATAAAGCTAGTTTTTTTTTCAAGCTTGTGTGTGTGGTTAGTGTCAGGGAGGATAATTAATGATGTGTTTCGGCAGATCTTATCGAACCCGGAGTTTCTGGCGGAGGGTACGGCTATCGACGACCTGATCAACGCCGACAGGGTGCTGATTGGTGGCGAGGAGTCGCCTGAGGGCCAGGCGGCGATCGAGCAGCTCTGCCAGGTCTACGAGCATTGGATACCCAGGAAGAACATCCTCACGACGAACACGTGGAGCTCCGAATTGTCGAAACTGGTTGGTATACCGGCACTGTTATAAGTTGTGGTGCGGCTGCCGTAATTGTATTACAGTTGTTTATGATAATGAGGTGTATTTTTAGAAGGTTATATTTAATGTGGATTATTGTAATTTGATAAAAGGCTGGTGTGGGTAATCTAGTGGTATTTCAAAGCGCAAGTTTACTTATGTTTTGAAATACATTTTTTTTTGTCAAAGAGTCGAATAGTAACGAGTTTTGATATTGATGTGATTGAAACGTTAGTCATCATTTAAAAAAAATTATGACTCAAAGTACCTAAAACTAAAAATTAAGTATTTTTTTATCTTTGTACCACATAAAATTTAATGCTTTTCCTCAGTATAACTTTAAAGAGTACAAATTTTCACAAAAAGTCGTTTATCCAAACGACACCAAACCTTTCTTTACTCTCCACTAACACTATATCAATAACATTGCAGGCAGCGAACGCCTTCCTCGCCCAGAGGATATCCAGCATAAACTCCTTATCGGCGGTGTGCGAAGCCACTGGAGCCGATGTATCGGAGGTCGCCCGTGCCGTCGGTCTGGACTCCAGAATAGGCTCGAAATTCCTCCAGGCGTCCGTTGGCTTCGGCGGCTCCTGCTTCCAGAAGGATATCCTCAATTTGGTGTACATCTGCGAGTGTCTGAATCTACCGGAGGTCGCGGCTTACTGGCAGCAGGTCATCGACATGAACGAGTACCAGAAGTCGCGGTTCTCGGCTAAGGTTGGTATATATCGAGAATAAACTTTTTAGTTTGCTTGAGGTCGAGCTACAAAAAGAGTATAAATATAGTGCCGAGATTAATCGTCGATTTTGTCGGTAAAGTCTGTACGAAACGTCATTTATATCTCGAGCGCCCAGTTCTGCCTTTCAACATTGAGTAATTACTCTCGAAGCCTAGTTTCGTAAAACAAATGCTATTGTCAGCGGGCGATTGCGTAAAACTTGGGTAAACCTTGCTTTCTAAATACAAGGTGTTGTATCTTCCAAGTACCGATCATTGAATCATCCGAATCCACAGGACTAGTATCATAGTTACCTAATCGTCTTACTTTTTTCTCATATAGACACAGCTATATAAAAACTAACGGTGATTCGATGATCCTCCGTAGCCACTTTTTACGACGCTACTTAAAATACACCTGCTACAAAAAAAAAATCCTTGGAAGGTCGACGATTGTAAAATTAATGTTATACAGTTACCTCATTCTCTTGCTACTTCCTCATAAATCATTCACATTATAATACGTCATCAAGAGCTATCTTTAAACCGTTAACCCCCTCTTTCTTATCCTCGCAGGTGATCGAATCGCTCTTCAACACCGTCACGGACAAGAAGATCTCGCTGCTGGGCTTCGCCTTCAAGAAGAACACAGGCGACACACGCGAATCGCCCGCCATCCACGTGGCCAAAACGCTCCTGGACGAAGGCGCCAAGCTACACATCTACGATCCCAAGGTACTACTACATCGCGTTTCGCAATAAAATTGTATGCGTCCGTCTTCTTTCTATCCGTGACTCATGGCATTAAAAAGAATCGCTGAGTGTAAGTACGGGTTGCATCAGGTGGAGAGGATCGCGTGATTCACCGCGGCGGAATTTGGTTAATTAAGCGAGATGCGCGCGCTTGCGGTATACGAGAAGAAGTTCGGATACATGTATGTGTATGTGTGCGTGTGGGTATTAGTTACAGATGCGGGGATGTATTTTTACGTGCACTCGCGTGCGGGGAGAGCGGCAATGATTGACCTCAAGGTTTCGCCAGAAACAGATAGCGGTGGAGCGTGCCTTGGTAGTAGTTTTATACAGCCGCGGGATAATTGGTAGTGAGAGAGGCTACGTTTATGTAAATGTTGATGGTGATGATTGGGATTTTGATTAAATTTTGCAACGGTTTTTAAATTTGTTTTAAAAAAAGATTTTAAAAGTCCTTTTTTTCAATTAAAAATACGAAATTGATTAGATTGGAGATATGTAATGATAATTTGGTGAAGATGTTTGCAATGAGTAATAATTAACAATTCATTAAAGAAAAATCGTAAAAAAAGGCATTATATAAAACGTTAAAATAACGTCAGTTTTATTCTTAGAAATATTTGCAGTTAAAATAAAATAAAAAGATAATAATAAGCAATTATTTCTATTAAGGAATATAATTAAATAATGTTATAATCGTTTCAGGTCGAAGAGGCACAAATTATTGCTGACTTGACGCATCCGTGCGTAACAGCTGAACCGGAGTACGTAAAGAGCCGAATAAGTATTTACAGGGACGCATATAGCGCGACAAAAAATACGCACGCAATCGTCATTTGCACAGAATGGGACGAGTTTGTTGTAAGTATTAAGCTAACAACGTATAATTTAATTTCTTAATAATAGCAGGCACAGTTAAGGGTATACATGTTCGTTTCTATTTTAGGAATTGAACTACAAGAGAATCTACGATGAAATGATGAAGCCGGCATACATATTCGACGGTAGGAAGATTCTGGATCACGAAAGACTGCAAAAGATTGGCTTCATCGTGCAAACTATCGGCAGAAAATTGATGCGATCGGCAGTGTCGAGAGTGTGGGGAAGCCAGACTCAAATGTAAAAAAATTCAAATCTATTAATTTTAAAGGTATATGAAACATCGCCGCGTCTTCTGTCCGACTGGCATAGCTGGTTTCGTAACGGTATTGATTCGAAACGGCGCTTAAAAAAAAACTTCATCAATTTATTACTTTATCGATGAGGGGTAAGCAATAAAATTTTCAAGTGGTCTTGTTAATGTCAAATATAAGAGTATAACTTTTCGTAGAAAAAGAAAACAGTATTTAGCGCTGAGGCATTGAATATTAAAAATATAAAAAATTGATAATACTGGAGAATAATATTTGGAAATTTTATTACTTAGTCGCCCGGGTAATAAAACTTTGTAAAGAATTTGTAAACTGAGAATCGCGTGAAAATTTGATCCGTGATGCTAAGGATGATATGTACATTTAGAGCGTTTTCTGGTAAAAAAAAACTGCCACAGTCTCGATTGTCTTAATTGTATGTAACGAATTGTTAAAATCGCACTTTTGAATTTTTATCATAGATTATTTTCGAATTGTTTGGATGAAAAATTTTATATTGAAAAGGTTACATGATTGCTGTATAGAATTCAGCAAGGTAAATTATTATTTTTCATTATTGGTAGTGATGTTTTTAAAGTATTTAAATTTATTAATTTCATATTTTTAAACTCTGTGTTCAGTAACACATATACGAACAAATATTATATTATATTCGCGTAGTATTCTATGCAAGCATAGCGCTACATCTACTTAAAGATACATTTTTAGATATTATACTTTTTACAGCATTTACATATTATCGATGTAACACTTGTAATGTTTTTAAGTGCTGTTATTATAACGCCTCTGTGTAATAAATGAAGATGCACGTTGAGCGCAAGGAACTCCCGACTGTTCGAGACGTGCATTAAACGGTGCTAATTAACTAAGTCGACAAGCTTTCACAATTCATGGAGTCTTATCATTGCTATTGTATTGTTAAGTATTGTACATTATATATATTATATAAAAACTTTTATAATTTTTACATTTATTAATAAAATTTAAGCTAATGTATTATTAATATTATGATTAACAATAATTTATATAAAGCAACAAAAAAATACAAACAAAATCTATAGTTAAAATATTTATCTATAAAAAGATCAAATACATTTGAAAAATGACTACAATTCTAGGACAGCAATAAAAGTATGTTTGTAATTTTTATAAGAGAAATTATTGTATCAATAAAATCGTATAAATATAACAATATAATTATATTGACATTCAAAAATGAATTCGTTTTTTATTTGCATAAAAAAATTATCGTCATAAGGAAATACAAAAGTTACCTGTTGTTTATCAGAAAAATAACCATTTTTATGTCAGCACTACTTTTTATGCATAAAATAAATTAAATGAAATTATTTATACAATTTTTATTTGATGTAAAAGTGACTAAAAATACTTTACAATTTAAAGCGGTAATATAAAATTCATAAAAAAAATTAAAAATAGTAATATATTATATACTATTAATAAGTAACAAACTTTTATTTTAGTATACTGATCAACATCTCATAATCATTCTAAATGTTTGTTTAAAACTATTTATTTAAAAGATACGTATGTCAAGAATTTTTATTTTCACTTCAACATACTATGTTAGTAGTATTTTTTTGTACTTAAAAACATAATATCCAAAGTACATGAGTATATCTACCTAGCTATTCCTTGACCTAGTGGAAAATGGCGGGAAAGCGGGAAATTTTGTAAGTAGTTACAGTTTGTTTAGATATACCTACTCATACTACTCTACTTGTCAATCATCATGTTATTTCGGAGCACACTCCGTACAACCAATTTTTTCTTAACATTCTAATAAATGAATCAACTTATCATTCACTAAATTAAAAGTTCAACAAGACTCCTTCGAAATTCCAATCATCCAACCTCAAAACCACACCTGGTACCACCTCTCAAATCTCCCGCCACTAAAATCGCGCATGCGCACTCACCCAACCCAGTCGTACACAGTAGTTACATACAGGGTACACCACAAAAACCGTCCCACTCGTCACTCAACAGTCACCACACTGTACATATCCTACTCCTCTCTTTTCGCGCAATTCGGAGCGCCGCGCAAAACAACGACGGCGTACCGCTGTACTTACCTTCCGCGCTCTCAGCCATCCTACATATATCTACCGAGCAAGAGCAAACTTCGGAGAACAGAACTGTAGCGGTAGCGCGAGCGAGAGAGCCGAGAGAGCTGCTGCAGCGCGACTGTCTGTCGGTGGCCACGGCCAGTGGCACACACGGTTCGCGCGGGGACACACCAGAGCACCGGACTCTCTCTCTCCCGACGCAGTTTATACACACACGCTCGCGGCGCTGAGTGCGTGCTCCGATATATCACCCAGCACAACAGGCTTCCAGAATCGCGCGTGTTTGTGCTGCTGTCTCTCTGCATCACTGACGATTCTTGTTATTGTTTGTTGCACATCACTCGCAAGGATGATGACGGGTGAAGTGGATAAGAGTGACTTCCGCTAGTACTATAGCCCAGGCTTTTCGCGTATACACTTATAACAGCCGCCCGAAAGTGCAAGTTGTATCGTTGTCTTTCGTTTTCTCTGTGTATATTCGCGTGCTACCAACTACTGTGTGTATATACCGCGTAACAGCCCGGGCGCGTTCTCTGTTCGCGCGCGGCTGTGTGTACACACGCATTCGTAACATACATACACCTATATATATGCAGTAGTTATATCTCTACACTCTCGCGTGTGCGTATGTATATATATACACAACCGCCGTTCTGTATATACGCGCACGAGTGATTGAACGAGCGCGGAGCAAGAGAGAGAGAGAGAGAGAGAGAGAGTAAAGCAGCGCGCCGGAGCCTCGAAAATGGCCGCGTGCCGCTGCTGCTGCTGTTCGCGACGACGAAGATGCGACACGGTACCGGCGAACGACAACTACTCCGGTGAATCGCTATAGTTCTACACACGCGGCTCCTACGTTGTGTTGTCATAGCCTTGCGCACGTGTCTCTCTGTGTGTGTGCAGGCAGCTATATATACGTATGTATAGGATGCGAGGGCGTAGACGGTGAAGGAGGATAGAGAGAGAGAGAGAGAGAGAGAGAGTGATATGCGAAGGAGCGAACGTCCGCTACTCGCGCCGCCGCGGGTTGACGGAAGGGATAAATAAAGTGCTCGTGGTTGTAGTGTGCGGCTCTCGTTTATGTGCGGAAAGAGATAGTTCTCGGAGAGAAGGAAGGAAGAGAAGAGAGGAATATAATAAGGAGAGGAGGATGGGGTCGAAGAAGGGCTTCTCCGCGGTGCTGGTCAGCAGCGGCTACGGCTGCCTGGCGCTGCTGCTGCTCTGTTTACTCCGCGAGCCGATGCTTGTCCAAGGTAAGTTTTTGGCACATGTGTGCGTGTATGTGGATTGTGGGTGCGCGTGGAATGTTTGGCGAGGTCGCCGGTAAGAGTGAATGGGGAAGAGGAGAGGAATTATTGACTTTTAAACGTGGTAGCGAAAGTTTGTGGGATTTCGGAGCAGGAGTTGTCGTTTCGGAGCAGTCGGTCGTTTGAGACCGCAAATTACGAGGAAAGATTAATAATTAGTTCGTAAGTTGGAGTTCTGAAAAATTGGTGCACGAATGACGGTTGCTGATTAACTTGATATCAAGATACTTTTTAATTGTTTTTATCGAGTTTTTGATAACGTGTGGCGATGATTTATTTGATTTGAGCGAAATTTGATAATTAAGCAATACAACAACATTAATTTTTAATATTTATTTCAGCAACTCAAAATTATGAGTTGTAATAACCTTTGTACTGTTTGTTTTTAAAATGATAATAATTCTTGCAAATTGAATGATTCAATATTAAGAACTAACGAAGCTTTCTTATTTTTCAGAATATAATTTTATTGAAATAGTTTGATTAAAGTACGCTGAGCAATAATTTCGCGAGTAGAGAAAGGATGCGTGAGTCAGACGTTGCAGATGATGATGAACCTGTGATGCATACAGGGACTGGGGTTTTAAAAGAATGAATGAACATCGTTTTAATGTATATGCACGAAATCGAACGATAATCTCGGAGTTCCGGGTCACGATGAAAAGTAGAGTGGCGTTAGCATAAAATCCGTTGATTAGATTCAAAAACGTGAAGGTTGAAAATTATGTATACGACTACCACTCGAACTTATGCCGTCGAAGACGTTTAATTTCCATCGATAACGCGTTATCCATCCAACCGTATAATATTAACGCGTTAAAAAGGTAATTGAAAAATTTATGGTCCGAAAGTCACACACATTGGATTTCTCGAATATTTTGAGTAAATATATGAATATGGTAGAATGCGTGTGGGAAGGTGATGCTTTCGTTCGAGATTGATAGGCAATATTCATTAAATAACAGAATAAGATAAGAACCCGCAGGTATGAAGAATTAAAATATTATTTTGTTTATGAGATATAATAAACGGAACAACTCATCCATAATGAAGTAATTTATTTTCATGTACATAAAAATGTAGGAACACTTGAACTCTGATAACAATTATAAATGCGCAGTAGTTTTTCTCCACAAAAAGCAACAGATAATTACAATTTAACAATTATTCTTGAATTGATTTTATTATTTATTTAAAAACTTCAAATACTTCACTATACACTTGCACTTAGTAGAAGAGTTGCTGGGAAAAATTATCTATGCCTGATCACGAAGGCGATGAAGTGCGGAAAAAAGCTTGCTGACGGAGGGAAGAAGGCGAAGTTATAATGAGTATGACGCGACGCGTTGAAGCGAAGTGTGAAGTGAAATGAAGGGAGTGCAGAGACGCGGAAAAAGATTTTAAACGACAGAGTGAAGTATTTACACGAAGAAAAAGTAATATACAAGTAGAAATAGTAGAAAAAGACGCGATAAGATATACATGAGCTGCACGGTTACTGGAACGTTCTTTCTTTTTGTTGAAAAAGAAGATAATAATATAATTGTATTCAAAATATTTTTGTTGCGTAAAACGTAAATATTACGCAGAGAAACTGTCAGTGAGATAAATAAAGTTTCTTTTGAAGATTTAAAAATGCAGAGTTGAGTAAGACAACATGTATCGCATTAATTAACGAGAGAATAGAGCACGGATGTATAAAAGCAGGAAAAGCAATTTATAGAGTGGGCAAAGTACAGGAATTAAGTGGAGAAAGAAGTTTAAATTAAGTGGAGTGAATAAGGATATACGGAAGAGATGAGAGAAAAAGAACGAGTCGCAGACAGAGAGACTGGTTGGGGATACTTTCTGGAAAAGCAATTTAAATACTTATAAAACTGTAATTTATACTCCCCAACTCGTTTACACTCTAAAAACAGCTGATTCTCAAATAAAATTACATCACCATCTCCTAATCACTCTACTCTCTTTCCCCCGACAAGCCATTCTCTAAATCCAGCCGCCGTCACCAAAACTTCCCACAGAGAGACGCGTTAACCATCCCTTAAAAGCCCCGACACTCCATCGCAGCCACCACCTGAACACCTTTCTTTCTCTCTCGCAAAAATCGAATCCACCTCTCTCACACACACGGGTACGTATACGCCGCACCTCGTCGTTCTCCCCTCAGCCCGAATGCAACCGTACAAAAAAGACACCCTCTCGACAACCCTCGAAACTCGCCGCCGTCGCCTCCCGCCGCCTACACACTCCACTCTTCAATCGCTGCTGCTGCTACTGCACATGCAGACGATCTGCACACACGTCGACGGCGGCTGGGTGCACGCACGTCGCGACGGCGGAGAGTGGGACTTCCCTCTTTAAAGTTTCAGCCGAGCGCGGCTAGACGAGGGAAGTGCCGGCGGCGGCGGCGGATGAGGGATGAGAGACGTCGAGCGAGAGTGAGAGATCGATATTGCGAGAGAGAGAGCGCGAAAAAAACGCGCGAGTGTGTGTGAGCGGCGCTGTGATGATGAGAGCTGCGTGAGATGATAATGGAAATGATGGGGCGCGAGGAGGTTTCGCAAGATACGGTGCCGCTTTGCTGTTGAGATGGATTGGAAGAGTGCTGTTTGTTTGCAGGAGAGGTGGTGGGTGGTGGGCGAGGCGCGGTCTATATCTCTCGTTGCTAGGTCGGTTTATTGGGGTGCGCTGAGGGACCTTGCGGTTTCGGTGTAATGAGGAACGGTGGATAGGTATATCGATGTCAACGGCAGGAAGGATTGGAAGTCGTTGATTTTTCATAAAATGCAAACTTTCAATTTTATTTATTACCGAGTGTAGTATCAGTACGCTTTGACAAGAATTTTTTACGATCAAAAGTAATATAAACGTTGAATCATTAGACCTGACAAACATATTTCTTACTTCAACTCTGCGTTCAGGAAATCACGATTGACAACGCCACCACTGAATAAACATCTTCCTCTATAATAACGACTATAAAATTCATAATTGTCATTGCGCTATGCACACCGAATCGACTTTTTCTCCAAAACTGCAAATTAGCGTTGCTAATACTGTTTCTTGCCAGCTCCGTAATGAGAAAAATAATGTCAAATGTGATACTCAGCGCTCTCGCGCTTTTTTCTCCGCTAATTTTTCAAGATATCCAGTCTTATTCAAATTTGTTTCTATAATTAAAATAAAAAGCTTTGCAATACACTTGATCTGATTTGTAAAGTAGATTAAATTAAACATATAAGATGAATTAAACATTTACACAAGGAAAACATCTAAACAAAAAATATTTCTTCTCAAACTCGATTAATATTTTTAGACGCCATCAGCGTTATTTATAAAAATTATTATTCATTCTCGCAATCAAGCGCCCAATTGTGCTCGACCGCTGTACACAATATACCACCGAACCTCATCTCTCATAATCGCGACTTAATAACGGAAGCGACCCGCGCGCCATTCATTACACCTGCGCGCAGCAGCAGCAGCAACTCCCCTCTTCATTCATCCAGTCTCCTTCGCTGCTGCAGCAGCAACAGCAGCCTCTCTCCCCCTTACTATACTTAAAAAAATCTCGGCAGCAGACTGGAATTTCACACCGCTCTCGTCTCTCTCTTTCGCCTCTTTCTCGCGCCGTTTCCTCCTTCTCTCTCTCTCTCTCTCTCTCTCTCTCTCTCTCTCCACCCCCCAGGCTTTCTCTCTGCTGCTGCACAGGCGCCGGCTTCGATTTTCATTGACGAGCTCCGCCGTCGAGCGATCGCTATATACCTTTTGCCTACCCGGCAACGGGAAAATGGCGTTTTGCCCACTGGCTAACGGTTCCTCGAGAACTCCGGTATTTCCTCTTCTTCTTCTTCTTCTTTCACTCGTCTCGAGAACGCCAAGGATGTGTATTTTCCCCTGTGTTTTTCTCCTCTCGCTGCGGCCGTCTTTATTGCGCGAGTACTTTGCGAAAGTTGAGAGGGGGGAGCGACTATCTCTTGCGATTGATAATGAAAAACGGGGAGTATGGATTTTCTGCTATTTTCGGCCGTCGCCGGGGCATGAAAAATTCGCGGGCGCGATGACGATGCGCCACCACAGCCGACGAAGTTTTGTACGTGACAGCTCGATGAGAGAAAGAGAGGAGGAGGAGGGTTTGATTATTCACACGTGTTCGATCGGGTCGGGGAACTGGATTAGTTCGGTTTCTTTTTGTACGCTTGCGAATGTTTGAATATGAATATAGGAGGAAAAAGGTTCTCGGAGTGAGGTATAATTGTATGATTATAATGTCGAGGTAATTCCCTTCGGTGGTGCTCATTAGCATAATGAGGCCGTTTATTGAGGATATCATGATTTCATGTATACGAAACGTTTCGCAAAAAACGTAGGCTCTATTAGATAACGAATTTTTGTCAGAAGTATATAGTGAAAAAACGCTGGTTTTAATAGATCACTGTCCGATTACCATATCCCAGCAATTTATCCCTTTCCTTGTCGCAGGTATGATTTGCATTTTTATTTTTAAATTGTTAAATCACGAAACGTCTTTGTTTGTAACAACTATGATACAAAGCCAGCAAACAAAATTAAAGTTATTTTTAAAAAAATTACCATTATCCGTTAAACCATTACGTGCCTGAAGTAAGAAAGAATCACACATAAAAAGGAAAGAAATAAAGCTGAGGAAATGAAGTTGTAATAAATGAGATACGCGCAGTGAAATAAAAGTAGAGGAAAAAGTTAGTTAAGGCGGAATCATGTGAGGAAGTATAACGAACGCGAAGTTTAAAAAACTTTAGATGGATAGATAAATCGTCCTAATTTAAATCTAATTCGCTAATAATAGCAATTAGCTTGTTGCAATTTATTCAAAAAGATAATATTTCATCGTATCGAGGGCTGATATAATTAATTCTCGGTGATTATTACCTGCAGGGTAATTATAATATATATCAGCAAATTATCCTACATGCGCACGCATCTCGTGCAGTATAATTATAATTGCAGTCAATTGGTGTGCCAGAATTTAAATTAAACATATTCAGCGTCGATTAAAGCGTCCGATTATTTCAGACTAAAATAAGTACGAAAAATGCATCAGTTAACTATAGATTCACCTATAATTATAACAAGTAATGTTACTACCATTCGAATATACAATTTTATTAACAGTCAAAATCACAATGTATGCGCAATATCGTAAGCATAAATCTCGCAATAGAATGGTTCGCACTGTTTGGAAAATTTTGACAAATGTTTCCGTTTTCCAGTCGCATCGGACACCTCATTCATCACACCGTCTAGTAAACAATCTTCCGTCGGCGCAGAATCATCATCGTGTATAGAATCTGCATGATCGACAGGCCCCGATCGCATCGAAACTTCCATCATCATCTCTCTCGCTCACGACCGATAACACAAACAACTCATCACGAGTTCTCTCGCGAAAAGAGAAAAAACCTTCGCTACTCCTCCACCGAAAAAAATGCTCTCGCTGCCGCACGGAAAAACAACAACACGCGGAAAATTCATGCGCTCGGGCACAGCTGCGGCCACATATTCAATGGAGAGAGAGCTATATATATAATGCGCAGGCGAAATTCGCGACGGCGTGTGTGACGCGCGATGTTTGCGTCGACGCTCGCTGAATGCATGATCGAGTGCAGTGTGTGTGCAGCGTGCCTGTGTGGGTATGTATAGGCGAAGGAGGGAGAGAGGGAGAAAAAAGCGATGATAATTGCGTCGGTATTGCGTATGCGCCTCCATTGATTCTTAATCGCGAGTATAGAAGCTTTGCATTATTATATAGCTCGCGATTCAGCGATCGGTGCCAGATTGGATGTATACGTACGGGCGAGAACGTAATCGTGTCGTATAGTGGGTTCGGCTCGGACTTTCGAGGCTAAAGAAACTTTTGGTTGACAAGAAGTCTCTGCGTTGAAGAAGAAATTCAAGTATGTCGAAAGAAAATAAATACGGAAAGCTTTTACAAACGGGGGAAAGCAGATAAGCTAGATTTCTCTAAACATAGAGAGAAATTTTTGCATATTTACTTCTGCATTCTAGCGCCATTCGTAAAAACTCTCTGCTTTGCCTGCTGCGCATCATATATATATACCACGCGTCAAGTGAAACTGCGAGAAGCGGAAAAGTCGCGCGAGCGTAAACGTTTTTTCTCTCCCCCTCAACGAGCGCGCACGTTTAATAAGCATCAGTTAATAACGTTATTAACATGTTACTTTTAATGGACGAAAGAAACCATCGTGATGCGCTTGCACATGCACGCCACATTGACTTCGAGCATCAGCAGCATATATACATTTTTTGCCATAAAAATCTCAGCATGACCATCGTCGCATTTTACAATCGCGGGTCGATCGCTTATTCATTGCACTGACAAATAATGTGGATATCAAAAGACGATCGTCGATTTAAAACGTTAACGATCGCTCTCCGCAATTTTTCAATTTGAACAGATACTCTTTTATAATTGCAGCGGTCGTAAAGCATCGACGTTTCCTCGTATACACTTGCCATGCAGAGTCGAAACGCTGCAAGCCCCTCTTATACACGTATGTACACATACACGACGCTGTGTGCGGTACATTCGCGTGAGAATATTTAATTAAGGTATTACATCCGGCCGGAGAGAGCTCGAGCTGTAGGGCATCGAAGAAGAAGTTAAAGGCGAAGAGCGTCGTCGCCTCTTATATACTTCTTCTTCGGCGTCTTCTTTCTCGCTCCTTCGGCAGCGCGCGTGCGCTCGACGTTTCCCCGTTAGCCGCTGATTTTTAAGCTATACACACATACACACACGTACGACTTATCGGGGCGCCGATCCGCATGAATTTCAGGTACACTATGTGTGTGTGAGAGTATCTGGGATGCGAATCCCTGGCTACAACTGCGCGCTTTTTTGTAGGGAGAGCCGTTACTGCTTTTTCTATATGTGTGCTATGCGCTTCCGTCTGTGCGGTTTTCTGTGCTACTGGAAAATTGAAGCTCGCGTGCGGAGGATTTGTTTTGGTGGGAAGGTGGTAGAAGTTTTTGAAAATTGTAGATACGAGTGATAGGGAAAATGGTAGTGTATATAAATTGGATTATAATAATTAATGAGGAGTAATTAGAATACTATGGTTGGGTATAATTTGTATGCTTCATTGTTTCTCTGTTATAAAACAAATTGTTAAATAATTAATGCAGCAAGTGATATGTAAAATCGTTTGATCATGATAAATTAATCAATTGTTATTCGAAAGATTATCATTCTCCAAGTAATAATATAAAAGGTTTATTTTTTATCAAATCATCATGAAATTCAAAATTATTTAAAAGCTTTTGATGATATGCCAAAATTCATTCAGGCAACACAATATAAATAATTTTTTTTCTTAATCGTATACCAAATATTGAATTTCTCAACTTCTAACATACAATGTATCAAATTTCCTATGTATTTTCACTTTAAAATCTGACGAAACTTCATCTCTCTCTTAAATCCTCGATTCCCAACGTTTAACCCAATACATACCGTACCAGCAACGTCATAGTGTCCTTCGGCTCCTCCTCTGCTTTATCTCCGCATCGAATCAACCAAAATCCTGTAGCTTCGGTAGGAGGAATGCTCAGTCGCAGGATTATTATACAATGATGAAAAAAAAAGTATAATCGCAAACAAATAAAGAATTTCGAATTCCTAGAATCGCGAACCCGTGGAACACGTGCACCACGCGGGCGGCGCGTTCCGCTTAATTAAGACTCGCACGGGAGTAAAAAGTCACCTTTACGGCTTGTATATATATAT
>JAPYZO010001828.1:0-58387 GCA_030522905.1 Torymus flavipes
AATATTTTTTCGAGTAGAACATAAATATTTTTATTTCAACATGATAGGTGAAATAGGCATACGCGGGCTGTCTGATTTGAGATGGATTCGGCCTTATAAGTGGCAGGAGGAGTTTTTGGTGGCCGAGGTTTGAATGAGTTCGTTTATGACCCGAATTAGCGCCGCGCGTGTGTTAAGTTACGCTGAGGCGGGGTTAGTGCGTTGAAGAAAAATAAAACGGGAGTTTGATGTGTCTTGTTTTAAAAGTAATATGGGAGGAATAAAAAAGGCTATATAATGTTTGCCGTTTAATCATATTTCGTCGAGGACGTCTTAAAAGTTATTGTTTCGAAAATTCTCAAAGTGTTCGGCGAATATTATTAAATCGAAATTCATCTCATATAAATTACAAATATTTCTACGTAATTTAACGCGATCATTACATTTAACCTCCGCCATATCTTTTTCAGAAACCTCGTAAATAGACCGACTGTAGTGCAATAAACGCGCAGTTCGGCGAATTGTCTATTGGTTTGCCCACTTAAACTCAAAGTGCACTTGCAGTTGAAAACAAAAAGTTCGAGAGCACGATGTATATATACCGCCCCGAGATGCGGGAATTTCTCACCTGATGTGAAAACCTACTTAGCGTGGACCATTCTTTTTCCGAGCGGGGAAAAAATGTGAGTTGAAAACAGGAGGAGAAGTTGATTTGTTCTGTGCATTAAGTAAAATAAGGACGCGGGGCCATGGAGAATAGTATATACACAGTCTTGATGGTTAATGAACCGCAACTGCACTTTGAAAACTCTTTCCAAGCGAACCTTTTTTTTCCTTTATACTGTTGTACGAAGTTCCATTCTTCGTGGCCGTAAATAATTTGATTGGACGATTTATCAGCAGTTATTCCGTAGGTAGCATTTACTCTGACCCGACCTCAAGTGCATCCTTAAATTTCAGCTCGATTGTTATAGACTACTCGAACTTGGATACTATCAGATCGAGTTATTAGCGTAGTTCGAAGTTAAAATCCGCGCGGCGCTCTTTATTATATAAAACGTATAACTACGGATCGGATCAGACATCAAATATGACCTCGCAGAACTTTTGTTCATCGTCGTGATTGCTCTCATTTTTTTAAGACCGATAAACCCACGGATTAGAAAGTTTCTCTCGAGCAACGTCTCTCGCATCCCGGCTAACTTTAATGGATGATAAATCGTCGATTAAATAAAAAATAACGAGTCTCTTTCTCTCTTTCTGCCTTCCTCATTCTCGTCTATAATAAAGCAACGTCGATAAAAGCAATCTACTTGTCGCGCGCGCGTGAGGCCAATATGAAGCGGCCGCATTGCCGGCAGGACGATATATAAAACGTGGTAGTATTCTGGTATAGCAGCACAGCTAACCGGCGGAGGTAAGAGACCGTAAAGATCCTCTTAGCCGAATTAAAATCCATTTAATCGGCCGTTGTGCTTTCTCTCTCTCTTGCGCTGTACTCTATCCATCTCTGTCCGATCGCGAAGGGAAATAATTCAATTTAGACAAAATGGCGTGCGCACACGGGTGCAGTGGTAACGTAGGGAATACGTGCGCGTTGCACTCGTGTGGATATACGTATGTGTGTATCGTGGAGAATGTAAGGCTTTTAGGGGGTTAATGTTGGTCTAATTGAAGTGATTTGCACTTTGATTTTAACGCACTGATTGGACGTTTGCCAGTATTATATGCAGGAATGTGTATAATTTAATATTTTAAAATTCAATAAAGTGAATTAATATACTAGTATACAAACATTTGTTATTAGAATTGAAGATATTTAACAAAATAAATAAATTTATAATAAATCTTTTAGGTATACTTATAAAGCATCAACCACGCGATGTATTACCGGAAGAGTTGGTGAGCTAAGATTTACATCGACCTTTTTTTTCTTTTAAACATTAAATATAACGCACTACGCAACGGTCGTATTAAGATATAAAAATTGCAAAGGGATCGGTCAGTTACAAACCGTTCGTTCACTCAAAATATCGGGTAACCTAATTATAAATAGATCCTAAGAGATTAAAACTACCCTTGAACGTTAAAAATTGATAAAACACATTTCTTCGGATATAAGAATTAAATATTTCTGTAAAAAAAACCTATAATAAATGTTATCTCTATATGTATATAGCGACATTTCTTTCGCTACGATTGCCACCATTAAAACCGTCGTGCAAAACAAATGAAGCGCTTAAAGCGAAAAAGCGACGGACGAGTCGGAGCTCCCCCGAAAATTCCACAGCTCACCAAAAACACGCACCCCCGTACAACAGTCTTCTATCAGCAGACCCTCAGTGGGTGCGCGCGCGGCGGCGGCGGCAGATATACACTCATCCACCTCGCGACACCTCTCGCTCTCTCTCTCCCCCACTGTACGCACACATCGAGCAGCGCCTCCGATTCTCGCACAAAGGCAATAATTGCATTACCAGCAGCACACACAGACAGGCAGATACACGCAGAGGCGAACGCGCGCGCGAACTCTCGGCAGCTCGTAATTCAAGGCCCCGCCGGCCATCCATTTGCCGTGCGCTCGCGCAAGCGGGGGGCTACACCGCGCGGCCCTCTCTCGCTCCTTATTTAAGCGCTTCCGCCCCCCCTGTCACTGGCCGACCGCGACCGATCAACTACACCAATCTTCCGCGCGGCGTATAGGAGAGAGAGGGCTGCGGAAAAAACGGCCCGTAATTGCGCGCCGCATGACGAGATCATCATCCGCGAGTATCGTAAGGTATGTATAGTATATATAGACGCAGGCTTGCTCCCGAAAGTCAATCAACGTCGGAGCAGCTAGCAGCTGTCACTGCGAGAGAGAGAGAGAGCAGCGCATTGTGCGGGCGAGTGCGCTAATTGACTCGGGTGCGCACAGCGGAGGTACAGTAGGTATGGACGGACGGACAGACGGGGTTTCTTATTGCAGTGCGGTGAGAGGTGAGGCCGGATGAGGCTGCCGCTGCTATGTGTATGTGCCTGTTAGCCCAGATAATACGAAGAGAGAGAGAGAGGATGCGACGGGAATGTGGGTGGTTTGGATCTGAAACATTGGGGCTTCCGAGGGTTAGATAAGTATCGGGGAGATTTGAGCTGTAAACATTTTTACGGCTGTAATAGAGAGTTGACAAGCCGTCATTGTCACTGTCATAAACTGTTGAAGCGTCTTTTCCGGATATATATTGTAGCTGTGCACCACGAATTTTAAATCTAAAATACCAGCCGGCGCGGACTATATAAAAATATTAAACCCGTGATTGCCTTCCGAGTGCGTATATTCCCATGAATTAATACTTTAATATGGCTATAATGGTAATAAAATCCATTCTTCAAAGACTAGCAGCTCTAATTTAATTTCCTCGTTGACGCGCGGCTGCAGGAAGATATTTTATAGTGGGTAAAGAGGAGAGGGCTGGTGTATAATTGAACCATGATAAAAAATGCATATTCATTTTTTCCATTGAGAATCCATTATTGGCCCGCGCGGTTATTGTCCTCCGTTGAATGGAGCTTTTCGCGGTATCGAGTTTCATTCATTGAAGTTCAATCGAATCAATGTAAATATACTAGTCGGAACTATATAAATCCTCAACCGTACGTCGCACTGAATAACCCATTTTTAATTTAACAATCCAGCGATATCAGAGATAAATCATATAATACTACACAACATTTATTATATTAACTTTTTCCATTATAAATCCCCGCTCTGCATTGCAAATCCACTGCCGCTAAAAATTCTTTACATTCCTATATATCTGGCACATTCATAGAGAGAAAAGGAACGAGAGAGACTACCTACCGCATTGAACAGAATTGCTGTACGAAACTCCGAGCTTAACGCCAAAGCTCGACGGGTTGGGTATAAATTTTTTTTTTCTTCAAAATCACGACCTCGTAACTCCCTCGCGCGCCTATCTTAATTAACTAAGGCACATTCATTAGAGCACAATGTCGCACCCCTGCGCCTACGCGCGCGAAAAAAATGTATCCTGAACACGTATACTTATATATATTGGCGTGAATGCGGTGGTGGCGCGCGCGATATTCTTTTGAAAAGCCGGCAACCCGGCGCGATACAAATTAGAAGAGCCCGCGGATATAATACCACGGCGAAGGGTAACGAGCTCCGCGCGCTCCCGTGTATATATATACATGAGATTATACGTTCGCAGCAACGTAACTCATCACCCTACACACAGGCGAGCGAGCGAGCGAGACGGGCTTACTTTCCCTCCTCTTTCTATTTGCAAATCTCTCTGGCCGCGCGTCCATCTAGATACGTGCGCGAGCGCGCGGCGTTTAACAAGCGCATTAGGCCCCGATACGCACACACACCACTGTGTGCGAGCCCTTTTAAAAGATCGCGCTCGCTCGCGCCCACTTCTGACGTCAATGGGCCGTGTAATCGGATTAGGATCGACGGACTCTATACATCTATATGTGTGCGAATGAATGAATAGCGCCGGCAGCAGCCTCCATCTGTCGATTTTTCCAGACTCCTTCGGGGCTCCCTATATCTTTTGACTGCGCGAATCTGGAGCGCGGACGTGTATAAGTATATATAGTACTATATACATGTCCGCCTCCCTTCCGCTCGGGAAAATTTGAAAAGTAGATTCTTTCCGGTCGGGCCTCTAACGTGATTACGCGCTCGCCGCGGGGTTTCAGATCGAGCGATACAGATTGCGATGATATTGGAAGTATGTATGTATGTATATTGATAGGGGGGGTGGGAGCGAGCGGGCAGGGATAAACATTTTGGGAGATAAAATTCCGGGAGGGTCGCGAGGAGTTCGGCTGCGTGTGTTAAACGCGATTTGAAAGTTTTATCGAATCGGGGGGCTTTGATTGAATGGAAAGGTGGTATAACGAAACTTTCCGAGGGATACGTATACGTGTATATTTATATATGATTTATGAAGATGGCTTAAGTCGCATTATTCTACACTGTATGCAAAACTAGCTGATAAGTTAGGCCTCGCGAACTATGTCTACGTGCAGGTGTCGCTGATAGCTAGGTACAGGCCTCGGCTAAATATTTACCGACGAGTTTCAAGCATTAGAGAGCCCCTGTCAGGCCTGTACACACTTCGATCGATGTCTATATATTATCTACACATGCGCAACGCATACGGCAGCATATTACGCGCGCTGAATTATACCGAAATCGCGAACGCACGCGTTTTATTCAATAATCCCCGCACACATACACGCATACGCGTGCAATGCACTCGATCGCGAGAGCACAATGCGCGCGTTGTAAGTATATGGCGAATCAATCAAACGCTAATATATCGTATGTAAGTGCCGCGTTATGGGCTTGTGTTGCATCGAAGTGTATAGTTATTATATAGGCCGTAATTGTTATTATGTCGTGTGCTATTACAACGCTATTCGTGCGAATTATGTGTATATATATAATGAATCGATAATCCATTGCGCTTGCAGAGAGGTTAAATCGCATCCGCTCTTTTATTATATAGAAACTCGGCTTTGGAATCCAGGCCGAGTAAGCGAGCTTATCCCTTTTATAGCATTGTGCCGGGGCGCGAAAACTCGGAAAGCATCTTGACCCCTCGCGAATCCCCTTAAAAGCTCGCTCGCGAGAGAAAGATTTAATCCCCTCGCGGGGGATGAAAAAACCGAGGAGAAGTCGCCGTGTGTCTCGTCTATATAGCACACACCACTACTGCAGCTTGTAATCCTTTCGCCGGTTGCGGAGGAAAGCGGCAGGACTAGCATCGATCGCGCGAGACGGCTGGCTCCTCGGGCTGTGTGTTCGTCTCTCCCTTTCCCTCTGGTCTAGCGTACTACCAGCGCTATCGGCTTTACATCTCCGAGTATTTCTCCGCGACTCAATCCACTCTTCTCCGCGTTTGTCTCGCACAATGCCGCGCACACGAGTCTCTAAGTACATAGGAGTGGTACACCAGCACTGCCGGCGGCGCTTCTTGCGCCTTTGAGTCGCTCGAGTCCGTGACCGAGTTGCAGTCGCGGAAAATATCTGATAAAGCGACGAATTGGCTAGAAACTGCAACGAGTTGTTGTGCTGTTTATGTCCCCCTTTTTCTCAAGAGCGGCAATAGTACCTTGCTTGCAGAGAGAAAGAGAGAGAGAGACTTTTGCTCGCGCACTCCCTTTGCGCGCACGCGCGCGCGCTTTCGAGAGTAAACCGCCCCGGTGTCTCTTCTGCGCGCGCTTCCGCTCCTTATCCACTTTCGCAAAGTCAATTCTCTCTCGAGGCAGGCAGGCAGGCACGCGCGGACGAGCGAGCGGAGAACAAGGTGAAGCTCTTTTAGCAGCCAGTGCAGCGCGCATCGTCTTCTTCTTCTTGTTTCTTCCTCCTTCTTGTTCTCTACGTCGCTACCGAATTGCAATATTGACTCTCAAGCTATCCCCAGAACACACGCGGCTTCTTTCTTCTCTATACACTGTCTTTCTCTCGCCCTCTCACTCTTCTTCTTCCGCGAGAATACACACGCGCGCACGCAGCTATTTCCCGATTTCCGCTGCGCGCGGTCGCGAATGTATATAGATTAAACGTCCGGTGCGCTTGCGCACGCGTGAGGTTTTGCGTTTAAAATTGCCTTTTCCTTCTGCGCGACTCATCGTCGTTGTTTTCTGGCAATAAAGCTTTGCCAGCAGTGCGAGCGCAGCGCGGCTTTGAGCTTTAATAAAAATTTCACCGTAAATGTTGCTCTGCTGTTCTGTTTTTATCGCGGCAGGCTGGCGCCTTTAAAAGGTGCATGCACTTTGATGTGTATACGCGTGTTATCACGGAGGTTAAAATTTTTCTTTTTTTACGCCACTGGACTTTTATTTGCCCTATCAATTTCGCTGGTTAACAATGCTTTCTATACCGATTCCACGAATATTTCGCCCAGATTTATTTTCGTACTGAGCAATGTGGTCGCTCGCTGAGTGTCGGGAAATTATTTTCTGTCGCGTTTTTAAAAGTGCTGTCAATGTGACAAGATGGCTATTTTTACGGCGTTGTTCGTCGCTTCTTTTTACAACTTTTGTCGGATATTGGTTCAGGATAAAATTGTCCATTTTGATTTATTCACAATTTTAAGTTTTTTAAATGTAAATATTGCTAAAATGGAAAGTATAGCATAAAGTATACACGACAAAACGTATCACAACGAAAAAGGATTTTAAAAGCTTCTATATACGTTTTTAAACTAGTCATAAATGGAAAAATAAAAGATTTCAGTGCGTTTATTACGGTCCGATAAATGATTGGCCTATAAACTCTCATTCGCAATGCAGCGACACGGAAATAAAACATGACCGATACAAATTAAACTACAACGCGAGAAATATAATCCCTAAAAAATCAAAGTACAATAAAGCAAATCACAATGCATGAACATCGATAAAAAAGAGGACAAACCACAGCCGAGCGGATCAATTAAATTAAACCATCACGGCCCAATATCTCCGTAATTGCCGGCCGATTTGTCCGAACTATAGGAAAACAACACTGATGACGTCGTGCGCGAGCTGCTCCAGAGTCTCTCTCGAGAGACCCGCGCGCTAAAAGTTCATTAAAAATTGGTTAATTGGTGTATAACGGGCCTGTTTAATTTGTTCTATTTTTAGAAACGCCACTCGCCGCCGTCGCCTCCGCCGTGGCCGCCACAGCGGCGTCTATCGATCGAAACTTTCGAGGCGGCGCGCACTTAACCCAATTCGTTTTCCGCAGCCGCGCCGACTTCTGCAGCTCTATGTACACGCGAGACAGCGATCAATTAAAATTAAAATAAAGAACAATGCATACAAATCGCCCTCTCCTTTCCTTTTATCAGTCGAGGCGAGGAAATCAGAGTTTCCCGGGGCCTCTTCAGGCACTACACCACCGACGCCGTCGCCGTGTCCCCTCGGAGCTTCCGAGCAGTTACCTCCGAAGATTCCTGAAGCCCACTTGTGCGGTGAAGGAGTCGGCGGTGCTGCCTTTTTCTTTCTCTCTCGCTCGCCTATTTTCTTCCCCTCTTTCTTTCTCTCTCGCGTGTATGGCGCGGGAGTACAATGCGCCGCGCTCCCCCTCGCAGCTCTTCGCTCCGCATGGTTTAAAATTTAATATTATATCGTATTCGAGGAGAGGGTCTCCTAGGGAATTTTGTAGACCGGTTTGTAAGCTTTTGTGTGCGCGTGGGGTAAGAAGCTATATATATGGGAATGTATAAATAAATGTATATATAAATTATTTATAAGGTTCGTGTGTAAGCGGTAATTATTAGAGACAGTTTTGTAAATAAATGATCTTTATGGGGGATAAGTAGAGGATGAATTTTTGAATGAGGGATTAAGGAACGACGGCTCTTTCATATACAAAATTAATGGTTATTTAGTGCCAGGGAGCGTCATGTCGGTCAGAAACTTTCAATTAATTTTTTAACCTATACTCGTAGGCCATCTTCATAAATATAAAAGCTTATAGACCTATATATATTTGTTCGAGATACGAAATGAAAGTCCCAATTTGTTTAAACTACTCCCAATTAGGAATCTTTTAATTCAAAAGGCACGTTTTCTAGGTTAATGAGTTCCCTACCCCGATCTTCCTCGTCCTTTCAACGCTGCCAAAAATTGGCTGTCCGAGTGAGCAATGATTAAAACTCCGCCCCCCCCTCAAGTCCTCGCATAAATAATTATCTCTCACCTAAAAAAACACACTCCTCTCGTACAAAATACTCCCGAATTTCGATAAAAATTCTCACATTTTGACCCTCCCGAAAACGAAAATTTCATCTTCTATACCAACGCAGCTCTTACGTGTCCTGATTTCGCGGCCCCGCTCGCATCCTCGCTGCTTCGATCGCGTAGTATTGCAGTCGCTCGTTTTACGTCCTATTTCGTCGTCATTGTCGCTCTCTCTCGCTCTTCCTCCCGCTCGCGACGGCAGCGGCGACGGCGAAACCCTTTCGAGCGCAGCGGCGCCCGCCTGGCTGCCTGCCTCCCAGGCGCCGGCGGACCTGCTGCTGCTGCTGCACGACAGAGTAGGAGGAGGAGAGAAGTCGAAGAGAGTCTGCGGAAAATCCCTTTAAGGCGCCCGACGACGACGCTCGTCTCTTCATTTTCTTATAATTTTCTTTTCCTCGCGCTGTACCTTTTTTTCTCCCTGTCTCTCTCGAAAGAGAGTGGAAGATAGCAAGGCCTCGCGCTCCTTCATATTCATTTTTTCTCGTTTTCCAGCGGCGAAATTGCTTTCTTCCGACGCGCGCTCTCCTCGCAATCTGTGGCGACGCCGGCGCGGCCGAGCTTTCCTCAAAGTCCCTCTAATGCGCGGAAAATCTTTTTTTAATTATTGATAGGAGATTGCGCGGGGGGCCGTGACACAGAAAAGTGCCGGCGCGCCGCGGCTCGCGCTCATTTGCATTATATGCGGGCGTTGCGCTCGGATGCGGGGCAATACACTTTATCGATGCTGTGTTTCGTTAGCGGCGGGCTCGCGTATTTCCTTTAATAAATTACTTTCAGATTTCGCCTTTTCGAGTCGTTAACGTTTCTCATTTGTATATCGTAAATACGCTTACATGATGTCGTATAATAATGTGCAATGAAACATTCATGATGTAAAAATAAAATTCAATGTTTAAAAGAGGACTCGAGCCTTGTTTGATCAGCTGTGCAAATAGTATGACTATATACCGATACTTCTGTAATTTATTACCATTTCAACTCATTTTCGTGAAAAAATGAAGAAATCATATCAGCTATTATATATATTTTATAAAAAATAACATATTACATTTTTCCCATTTTCTATCCCGAAAAAATATCCGTTTGCATTGAACTAACGTTGTTAAATAACACAACAACCGTACATTGTTACATGATCCCACGCCGAATTCTAAAACAAATCAGCATGCGCGGCAAGGATCAAAAGCCACACACCAGCACACACCGCAATAAAATCATATTTCTCTTTTGATCAACCGATACCTTCGGCAAACTCTCGGCGCAAGGATACAATTTATCCCCTCTCTATCCACCCGATATGTATCCAAATGAAATTTCAACCATCATATATACATCCTCACCGACACACACACACACTTTATCATCGCGTCTTTCGGCGCTCTCCATTCATCTCGTGCCTCCCGAGTAAATATTTAATTTGAGAAAACATTCTTCGCCGCGTATTTATACTCTCTCTCTTCTTCTCCTTCTTACCTCTCTCTCCTGCGCTCGTATTTATTTTTTCCAACCCCACGGGCGAGAGGAGCTTTTTCGCGCGAGCGGCTGGCGCCAAGCGTCTTTTTATTCATCGGGCAAGATTTAAGTGTTTAATAACCGCCCCCGCGGTGGCTACACAGCCCCTTGGCGCCATATTTCAGCCTCTGTTTGCTCGTTTCTTCTCCTCTCTGCGCAAGATGCACGCGCCCCGCGCCCACTTGCTTATCACTCTCCTTTCTTTCCGGGCTTCGGCACCGCTTTGCATTCATGATTTTCCATATCCACAGGGTAGTGGTGGTGGTAGGTCCGGCGGAGGATGAGATCGCCCGGCTTTTATGAATTTTTCGCCCGGTATTACAAATCGTCTTATTTACCTTTATTAATATACCCCGTGGCAGGATATCGATTTTTTTCTCTTTCTCTCGTCAGCTTTGTCCGCGTTCCGAGAAACGAGATGGAGAATGGGCTGATATTAAGGGTATAGCAAATTGTTACAGATGTGCCGCACTTTGTTTTATTTTACTTTTATTTCACGGCTATTATATATATATACTGTCGGGCTGCTGTTTTCGAGAAAGATATTAGGCATTTCTCATAAAAAATATTACATAACTTCGCGGAGGATCATGGAGAAGTGTCTTTAATGTAAGTTTAACGGCGCAGTAAAACGAAGTTACTGCATTATTCATTTTCATTCCGATCCTCGTATATAGCACACTTTATTCGCTTTTTGCTATTTCAACGCTCGAAAAAAAAAATTCTTATACGGTATATTTGTTCTCTAAGCAGATAACAGCTGTTCACGAAATGACGATGTAATTTCTGGGAGATCCTTAAGAATCAAACATTTCTGAAACTCACCGAACTTTGTTTTACCAAACATACACACAGGTATTTATTTGACCGGTCCTAAATCAATATTTGACGCTACAAGATCCTCGCAGACGCTCGATCAGTATACTCCCCGCGCACCAGCAGCGAGTCCCGTTAAAATGCACATTCAAACTGAAAACCATTCAAGCAACACCTCACGGCGCTCACACAATACCCGCGTGCTTACGTAATCACATTAATCCCCCTCCATTCTCGGGCATTCCCGTCCTTTTCATTCATGCGCGTCTAAAAGCCATCCTCCCTGGCGTCCCGAAAAACGAGGAAATAAGAAAAAAGCCAAGAGAGAACCAAGGAGAATAAAAAAAATCGTGGAAACTAATCCGTCCGCGGCTGCAGTGGCGTACATTTCTTCAGCCCATACCGCGTCGCTAAGCCCCGGCTACTTACGGTATTAGCGCTTTGCAGCAGGCGACACCGGGTGACTTTTTGCCGAGGCTACGACTCGCGCGTGTCTCCTATCCCTCGGGGCGAGCGACGACCCGCGCGCGTCGCGCAAGAAACGCTAGTATAGCGGTATAACGCTGGCTGGGCGTCGTGTTCTCTACGTCTGCGTGTGCGTGCGTACAGCAGCAAAAAGCCGTCGACCCTCGGAGGAGATGCGTAGGCCGCAGCCTTTGTAAACAACGGGGTGACAAATGACGAGAGGAGAAAAAATCCTGTCCCATTCGCAACGCGCTACTCTCTCCTTTGAGGATGATAAGAGCGAGGTTCACCAGAAGTTTGAGTATGAGGAGGAGGAAGCGCGTGCGCGGAATGGCCGAGAGAGAGACAAGCCGAGAGGAAATGAGAAAGACCGTGCGGAATTTTGAGGAGAGCGGGGTCAGGGGGGTGGAAAAAATTTGTCGGATGTTAGAGGGGATGATGCTGCGAAGGGGAGCTTTATTTTTATTGATCTATGCGGAGGGGCTTTAAGACACTCTGTGGAATGATAATTGACTTGCGGCGAGTTTGCAGGTCTTGATTGTTGCATTAAGTATTAACAAAGGGTGAGGCAGTTTTAATTAGTCTGTCGGATTCGCTTTAGCATTTCCTTTTTGAAAATGTTTCGTGAAATAAGGAGGTGGTATTCTTGCTCAATTTAAGTTGGAAACTTGTTGGATTCAATTGTTAAATTGTTGAATAAGAAATTAAAGAATTCAAGAAAAGTTGAAAATAATGTTATACCGTTTATATAAACTTTTTCGCGATTCGTTATAACGGATGACAGATAGGATAAAAGTGCATTTTATTAATAAGTATGGACTACCTAAAATGTTCACTGGTATAAAAGTTAAACTGCCCAACTGTTTAAAATCATATTTACCTTTACCGCGGTTAAAAATGCGATACACCGCCTGTATAATTGAATTAGTTTCGAACGTTAAAAAGGTTCAATTAATTCTCTATTTATTTTGCGAATACTCATGACGTGCTCGGAACATTTAGCCAGCCAGAGCTGCATCATAATTGGAAATGGAAAACTGTTTCCCCGGACCCGCACGCGGCAAAATCAGGCGAAGACCGTTACATTTCCAGATTGAAAACTTGACAATGGCCTGCGCCTGCTGGCACTACCGCTAAGCCACTAGGGAAATGATTGAAAGTTTAATTGAAACTATATTTTCCTATTCATTCTCTCTCTCTCTATTTACGTCGAGAACCGCAGGATCCATATTTCCCGCATCGGAACTAGACAGCAAAAAAAGGAGAGCAGTACAATGCCGAGAGAATAAATTAGTTCGAAAATACCCCATGATGCGCCGCGGATGAATCGTCGGAAAATCACGCTGTACCGCTCGCGCGTGCATATAACGTATAATACAATGCGCGAAGCGTGACTCTGCCGTATTTTTTCCTTCTGCAACACGCGCACGAGAGGAAGACGAGTAGTAGTAGAAGTCCCTGCTATACACGACACGACTACGCGTCCGAGACATTTATAGAACGACTACGCAGTCGCGGGTCATCAATCTTTGGCCGATGCGCGTCGCGTCTTTCTCTCCCTCTCTCCGAGCGCGCGCGCGCGCGTTTTTCGCTCGAGGAGATCCGTAATCGATGCGCATTTCTCAGTTCTTCCTCCTCTGAGCGAACGCGAGGGGCAGCAACGTGCGAGCCCCTTCTTGGGGAATGACGACGGACACTCGATATGAGAGAGGACAAGTGGAAAATAAGTAATGCGGAGAGGATATAGAGGAAGGGAGCGAGAATCCTATCGCTTAGTATTACCGAGAGAGAGGGCGAGGGAACAGCCTCTCGACGTCATTTTTTATTTAGCTACGGTGTGGAGGATGAAAAAGGAGAGTCGCTTGGGCAAGGGTTTAGAAAATTATACGAGATTGATAACGGCTTCGAGTGTATATGTACAGTGCTGATGCTAGTTCGTTATCTGAGCGCCGAGGTGAAAATTTATAACTGTATTTGCCGCTATGCGCGCGCGCGGTACAGTAGTATGAGAATGTGGTTTCGTAACGCGAAAGATATAGCTGCAATTTTATACACGTATACAAGTCGTTGTGTAAAGTTCGAAGACGCGAAGAGAGAGAAAAGAAACGCGTGCGTATACGTGTATCTCCGCGAGAGTGCAAGGAAATAGAGCGAGCGCATCACCGTACGGTATAGATGTGCATTCCATTTCCAGAGAACGATTCTCAAAACTGCATTCTGCGCGTTTAATACGGTTGAAAAGTCGCGCGAAACTTAAAGCGAGAGATGTGAATATATGTACGTTCCGCGTGAGCTGTGCGGATTAGGCGCCGTTGAAAATTGTTATTTGCGCTGGTTAAACAAATTTCTTTTCTCTTATCGAGCGTGAACTTTTAGGAGGTTAAACAACGCGAGTGTAATTCTTTTTTATCTTCTTTTGGAATATATAAAATTTGGGCATATAAGCTATTCTATATACGCTGTACAAAAACTTTTGGCTCGTGGAGCGAATGAATTTTCCCCGCTTATCAGAATTTGAAATTTCTAGAGCGCATTACACTTTCTCCTCGCGGCTTGAGTCACAGCGTGTGTATAATGATATTCCGTTTGAGTTCCCTGTAGTAACGAGTACATTACGTGGAATTACAGTACGGATCGTATAAGACTTATGATAATTAATGTATAGCATTCACATACAGCAATAAGGATTGCGCAACAATATGGTTAATCCAATTCCGCTTATTACTCACCATTTGATATAATATACCCTTTCAAAATTACATCGAAAAATCAATACGGAATAGACAAACCACACATACACACACACACACACACACGCCGCACCTGCATAATTCAGCATCGACGCGCGGCATATCTGCGTACTTATGAATTTCAAAACGCGCGCGTGTTTTCAAGATCCTGCCACTGCATGATGCATTCAAATGCAAGGCCGTTAGTCCAAGATAACCGTTTTCTCTCTTTCTCTCGTTCTATACTCGCTCGAGAGTAAAAAGAGCGTAGAAAAGCATCATCACCAGCAGCAGCAGCAGCAGCCGAGGCGTTGCGCAATTCACTCGAAAGAGAGAGAAAAACACTCGTATATATAGCCTGCGCGCGCGGAAAGCTCGATTCCGCATCAGCAGCGCCGCGTTTCTTTTCCGAAAAGCCGCTAAAAACGTCTTACGTGCGCTTAGAGGTCTAAAAGCTCTCTTCAGGGGCCTCCGAAATGGTTATGAATTTTCTTGAGCTTGCTGCTGGCTTTTTCATTGCGAGCGACTTAGAACCGTTTATCCGGTGCGTTTTAGCGAAGAGCGTAAGTGGGAACTGGTTTTATCAGTTGAATCAACAACGAAGTTATAATATTGTAGAATTAATTATTCTTATTATTAGAAGTTTTTATTAAACATGTACGTGAGAGTTTATGGTCGTAATTAGTTATTCCTAGTATTTTGCCATTCACATAATGAAAGAGGTATTTGCGCAAGTAAGTAGGTTGTTCAATTTCCTGAAAATTTCTATTTTGATAAGCGCATCTGCGTTGCACAATTGCACTTTATTTCCTCAGCTTGCGTAAATGAGACCTCCTTCTATTTCACGTATATATTATATCTCAAAATTCATTTAAAACCAACATTGTACAGACGATAATAAAACTCGTTCTAAAAAAATCAAACGAACACCTCAGCCGGCAAACAGCTGGTAAACCTTTTACTAAGACAATCTTTTTTCCACCTTTACCGAGATAATGCGGCCTCACTTTCCGACAAAGAAAACGCGCTCACCTCGTCACTCGACGCGCGCGAGATAACAGCGCCAGCTTACTCTCTCTACACCTCAGACACAAAAACCCGGCGTGTGGTGCGGTGCGAAGAAAAGCAAGAAGCCGTCTCTTCTCGCAATCTAATCTACCGCATGCGGTTTGCATTATTAGAGGCCCATCCACTTGCATTCCCATTTTTCCCTCGGCTCTCTTCTCGCACGCTCTGGATCCTCTCCCATCATCCGCACGCCTCCACTATGCATGCATACCTAGAGCCTTCACCTCTCTTGCTCTGCACATGACGATCTCTTACGTGTGCGCGCATACGGCGTGGAAAACTGAAAAGGAAAGGCCCCGATGTGTTAGCTGCAGCTCGCGTTTTATCCTGCGCGCTCACGCACACACACGTACATTACCTATAGGTATAAGCAAGAGAGAAAAAGAGACGGAGGTATTTCGGCCGGCGGCGCGCCGTCGTGTCCCCCACCGCAGCAGCGCAGAGCGCGCGCGTGCGTATGCGTCCGTCTCTGTCGCTCCCTCCGCGCGAGAGATTGCCGCCGCCGCTCTCGCGCACACGCGCCGCCGCCGCAGCGCGCAGACGGAGTCAGCCAGCCAGCGGGAGAGCGCGAGCAAGCAGAGCCAGTCCAGTCCGAGATCGGCGAGTGGCGAGGAGAGAGAGAAAGAGAGAGTGCGAGAGTGCATATACATATACACACACACACATACACACACACAACACCTTTCTCACTAGGTTTGTGTGGTATCTGCCGATTACGAAGCAGTGCAGTGCGCGCCTAGATATAAATACATATTGTACGTGTAGGCCAGCCGGTGCGGCGATCGGTACGTTCCTGGGAGTAGCAGCAGGAGGAGGAGAAGAGAGAAAGAGAACGCACGCTGCCGATGACGAGTCAGCACCACCACGCCTCGGCCTTGTTTTTCCCCGCTGCAGAGACTGATTAAGCGCGAGTTGTCGGCTCATTCTCGTAGTATATACCTCGCAGTGTGCAGCGCAGGCTAGAGAGAGAGGACTGAGAATATTATAGTGAAGGTTCGCGGCGACCGGCGAACGCGCAACTCTGCGCCGGCGAACGACTGTTCTGTTTGTGTGTGTGCGCGCTCGCTTGCTTCTAAGAAAGCGAACGGACATATTATCATCGTCATGGAGGCACGCTGCTGGCGTCTGGCCCCGGCCGTATTATTGCTGCTGTCGCTGCTCTTCACAGGTGAGTCTTCCTTTCTTTTTAAAAACGCTCGATCGTACTACACCGGCTCGCGCGCGCCCGCGCGATTGCCCGGTTTATAAAATAGTTTCAGGTTAGGGCTGGCTGGAAGCCGTTACGAGTTGGGCCATTGTTCGAACGCGTGGTCTGTATGTGTGTGGACCGGTAACGGGTTTTTTCTACAGTGAGAAAGAGAGGTGGGCGACCGGCGCTAAGGAGCTGATAAGATAGCAGAGGGTATCTGTGACTATGTGTGCGTTCAGGTGATTGCGAACAAATTGATTGATGAATCGGCTTTTATTCACGCGCGTTGAGCAACGTATATGTGTCTACGTTTTTATTTAACCGCTGGTTAAGTATATAGGGGTATAAATTCCGCGATGGAAGAAACAACGGTCTTTTCGCGAACTATTCTACGGGCCGATCACGTGATACACGCAGGATTCAAAAAGAGAATCGGTCGGTTGCGCGCCGCCGCTCGTCCCGCATCCCGTACCTGTCACAACCTTCTAGAAACCTCGTCCTCTCCTCTTTCATATAAAAAAAAAGAAACAGGCGAAGATGAGACTCTTCGGATCCGATATCCTTCTCGGGGAATCCAAAGCGCCCGCGGTTCGCAGAAGGCGAGGAGCGTCGGTTAATCGGCCATTAGCCGCCGCGATATCCAACCGCAGCAGCAGCGTCTCTCTATCGCTCTCTCCCTGCTGGACCCGCAGACGACCGGCAAGACAAACCGTCGCTGCTGCTTCCGGCGAATTGTTGCTCGCGTGACCGATACTCCTCTCTCTCTCTTTCTTCTCTCTGCCTCTCGTGCTTCGCACACTACTACTGTAGTACATACCACCACAGGTAACCTGGCGAGAGCATCGCACCCATATCATGCGGCGGTGCCTATCCGCCGGGCGGATGCACCTGTGTGCAGAGGCCGTTTAGGTCGTAGTAGCACTACTACTCTCTCTCTCCGCCGGCAGAGAGGGAGGAATTTAATTAGAGCGAGCGAGCTGGGCACAGGTGCGAAGAATGGCGTAGGTGCGAGGAGGAGTGAGAGAGGGCAGAGCGAGCCTTATTTATGCCCTCTGCAGGCCGAATATAATCGGCCTAACGAGCTCTCGTACCTATGGAAGAATGCAAAAAGTGAGAAGGTGGTGTTCTTCTTTTATGGTGGGAATAGCGCGGGGTTCTCGCGTGTATAACGAGAATGGTATTTAAAGTATTTACGAGAGATGCGGTTTCGACGAAATTTCGTGGCTTTGTCGATTTCCGCGCCCCGAGTTGTTGGCGGGTAATGAAAGTCCATTAGTACATTATGAAACTCAATGGACGTGAGTGGCGGCGCTCGCTTTCGGTTATATTTAATATGCAGCGAGCGATTTATTACACCGGTGTATACACATACATACTTTTTAATTTCATTTACCTTCCCCGTCGCTCGCTCGCCTCGAGCCATCAAGTCCGCCATATTATTCTGTTTGCCCGAAGAACATTACTATTGTCGTCGGTGCGTTAATGGTAATTGCATAAACAGTGGTTTCCCGTCATGAAAATGGAGTCGCCGCGCGTTAATAACGGCTAATTATAAACTTCCCCCAAACTTGCAGGTATTTCCGACTACACGCGTGCATATATACATCGAGCCATTGAATTAACAACTCCAGAAACTAGCGATCCGCCATATTTTTCACTCTCCACCGCAGCGCATAACTTTCCCACCTCACTCGTCATATATGTATACGCACGCGCGCAAACAGCCACAAACTTCGCGCGCACATAAAGCGTATAATCTTCGAGAAACCGTGTACATATACCCGCGCGCCGACGCGGCCCTTGTACCTCCGGCAAACAGCTCTCTCGAGCAGTAAAATAGTAAGATCGTGCACTGCACGCCGAGAAAGGAAGATAAAGATAACGCGCGCGCGCGCCCGGCTCGCTTCTGGCAAGAGTAAGAGAACGACGTGCCTAGCCGACTTTTTGGTCTCTTTCGCGTTCGGCGGATGATCCTCGTCGTGGAAGCACATTCGTCGGAGGCTTGGCCCAGTTACTAATATTTCGTGTCGGCTGCTGCTTCCCGTTACGTGTGTAGTGCTAGTATATGGACGTAACTGACGGGCTTTGATGTATGTATACGTGTATATATGCACACGTCCGCTCGGAAATAAGTGAGCACCGCCGGCGTGTGCCGACGGACCGGAAAATGTTGTACGGTTTCTTTGAGGAAGGAAAGCCAGAAAGTCCGACTGCTTGAAAAGTAGCTGATATTCAACGTTTCATAATTTCGCTGTATAGTTTATTAACGCAACGGCACAGGCGCGCATCAGTATATTATTCGGTAATAATGCGTCCGCGCGCCGAAAACAGCAATATTCATTATTATCATCGGCGAGCGGGGCTGTGTGATGCCATTAAAATTGCATCCGACTCATCCGTTTAATCACGCTTAATTACGCCTAATGGACTAACAACAGCGCGTGCATAAGGCGCATAATTATTTCTCGTCGTTATTTTTCGCGCGTCGGGACGAAAATTAAAACCGATCCTCCGCGGAAAAACCTCCGGATCAACGCGCACGCTTTGTGATGGCGACGCGCGCGTTAGTTCATCATCACGCCCCAGTTAGCTGAGGACTCATCACCGAGGAACTAGTGAACGGCGACGGTGATGGTAAAAAACACTCGCGGCCATCCATCCGCACCTGTCGATCCCCTTTTCTTCTAGTGCGGCTTCTTCTGCCTGACTGCTTCTTCCTCTCTCGGCTTTTTTCGAGGGCGCATCACAATGGGAGGGAGCGCGAACCACCGAGTTGGGCTTTGGGGGCAAAAAACTACCTGAGGAGAGTCGAGAGGTCCTCATCTCCCGCTCTTCTTTTTCGGATTTCCCCTGGATTATGTGCATATATTTACCCGACCGATTTTCCCTCTCCTCTCTGTCTTCCATCCTTTTCCTCTCCACGCGGACGCGCTGATACATATTTGATGACCGTCGTGTCACCGTTCGCGTCTTTCTTCTCTCCCGCGGGCTTACAAATTCCCTACTTTGAATGACAATAGTCACTTTTGTTGCATCGCGTCTTCTACGCGCGCTAGACTTATATTTATAGCGCCTGCCTGGTTCGCTGGGCTTGCGCGTCATTTCTCTCCCGTCTTTCTCTCTTACAAAAGGTAGAGAGTACCGCGCTACATTGGAAATGCAGTGAGCCGAGTAATTACAGACGCCGCGGCGCGCGCGCGCGGTAAAATTGGCCGAAAGGGGAGGAAAAAGAGAGGCTTCCTCCTCTCTCTATCTCGCGCGTGCGAAACCCATCAAACCTAAGAGCCTCGTCGAAGACTCGACACGGAGACCGCGTGAGAGCGAAAGGGTAAGTATATAAGAATGCGTCGCGGCGCGGAGCCCCCTAAGTGCCTCCTGCCGGGAAAATGAGAGAATCAAGTGCGCGCGCGCCTTCGGCTATAGACTGCGGGAAAAGTGTTTATTGCTACCACCACCGCCGCCGCCACGGGCAAGTCAGCGAGCTTCTTTTCTTCCGCACGGGAAAAAGGCATTTCAAACAAAACGCTTCCAGCTTCTCATCTTTGTGTGGACTCTTTGAGCCACTTGCGTGTTGCCCTTTCACGAAATAATCATTAATAACGAGCACGCGGCGCAAGAGAGTGTAACTAAAGATAAAAAAAACGAGGAGTAGACAGAGAGATCGAGACATCATTTTTCATAGTCGATTCGCACGCGCCCATTCAGCGTCGAGGCCACACCTGAATCAACAATTCTCGGAATGCGGCGAGAGATAATGTCGTAGAGACGTGTTCCAATCACGTGCAACGCTGATTTTGTATTCCACATTTGCACCACTCTCCACGCTTGATGTAAAAATTAGCCGAAATTGACACGATCGTTATACATCTGACATCTTATATATAACGACGCAGGCTGTTAGCCCTTCTTATCTCGCGCTTATAGAGACATTTTTCTTGATTTCTCACACACCGACCATCTTCACCCATCAGTCTTATATTTATTCAAAAAACATTGCGTTCCATTCATAATACGCCACATATACACAAAGCGATTCGAGCCCTCCTTCCTCCCATAATTACCGCAAAGTACGCCACAATACCTCTCGGAAATTAATCGTACGGCGCTTAAAATATACACTGTTTCTCTTTTCCTCTCCCCCACTGCGTGAAATCCTATTTAAACTTTGCCTCGTAGTCCTCCTCCTCGCCGTCGGGATACTCCCCCCGAAAAAACAAGAGAGAGAGAGAGAGAGAGAGAGAGAGAGAGAGAGAAAAGTGACATTACGCCTTTATCTTATTTAAAAAGCGTCTCCACTAAAGGAAAAACAAAGAGAAGAGAGAGAGACTGTCGAAGACGCGCGCGGGCGCATTGGCCTACCGCATTGTCGACCCGCGTCACGTAGCCGCCGTGTGGAAAAGCCTTTCCGTGAATCGCCTCGAGAGGAGGAAGAGGAGAGGCTAAAAAAGAAGTGTCCATTGTCCGCGAGTTTCATCCCGTTGTTTCTGGCCAGTTTGCGCTCTCGAGGAAGAGGAACTGAAGTAGTCTCCGCGCCGTGTATAAGATAGAGACGTGTATGTGTGTACGTCTGTATGTGTGTGGGGGTGTTGCGTTTTGAGAGGTTTAATGCTACTATTGTAGAGCTCTAGTGGTTTTCAGTTTAAGTGGATTGCCACGTTTAGAACTCTGGTGACAGAATGAATGGTTTACGTTCTACGATAACTAATGCTCTCCCTCGATTGAGTGATAATACTTTTCATTTGGCCCATAAATCACGTGCAGCTGAACACCTTTCACCATTGCGCCCTTATACTTCTAATACACCGTGGAAAACAAACGATGACTTTATTTAACGCACCGCCATACGAAAGCGCCTCTTAAAAAAATACCAGCGCTTAAAAATATAACTGTACGAAGCTGAAAACACAGAGCAACCGCGCATGCGATCATGGGTCTGCTGCCCTGAACGAACCCTTCTTCCTCCCCGACGCTCCCGCACCTCGAGCCGCGATGATGCGGTCGAGATAAGGATAATAGGTCCGGCCGCGCAGGACATACACCCGCAACGTTTTGTTCCTTCGGCGAAAGGTTCGCTCGCACACGCGTATTTTTCCCACTCTCCGCCACGTACATCGCGCGCGTATAACTTTTTGCTCGCGAGGCGAGTTAATTTACGGGATGAATTAAGATAAATGTTTCTCCCTTTTCCTCTCTCTCGTTCGGTTGGCCGGATTTATATTTATCCTGTACAAATTGTTGACTATTGTGCGCGCGAGCGAGCGCGCTTTCCAATGAAACATGGCTTTTAAAAGTCATTGTTGCGCCGGGCGCGGCGGCTCTGATGCATGGGAAAGCAATCGTTTCCCCCAAGTTATTTCGACGTGTCGCCCACGCGCGCGCTCGACTTTTTCGATTTATGGCGAGCGGATGTTCTGCAGCGGGCCGCTATTTTTTCTATTTTCTATATTATGCTGTTTTAAAAGCTTCGCGGCCGAGCGACTGATGAATGGGCTTTTAAAGGCGCGATCTTAGGGTATAAAGTTGCGGTGTTGGCGGTAACGAATTTTGTATCAACGATCGACGATCTTCAAACATAGCCACTTGCGGTTATATTGCAAAAGTTGCCGGCTATGCAGCCACACCGCCCGCTTTCTTGTGTATTCGAGAGAGGGTATATAGTTTTCGCTCTAAACTGCCGCTCTGGTTATCGCATAATAACCAGATGGTAATTAAAACTTTATTATTCCTCGTTCGCAGACAAAGGCGCGTTTTGATAGCAACTATACACTCTATTCTCTTTCGGCCTCTCTCGTGTGTATACTAATTTTAATTAACGAGAGAGAGGCTCTCTATTTGAAAGCAAATAAAAACAAAGCCAATTTAAATTAGCCCCGTGTATTCGACGCGCTAAACTAGTTCCTGGCTCGCGGTGTTTAACAAGTGAAATCAAATGCGCTTGATTAAATTTTTTCTCTTCGTCGTCGTCGTCTCCCGGCTAACAAAAGCCTCGCACACCGCAGCGGTCTATTCTCCTTTCGGAGAACAACGGATCTCCAGCCGCGAGCGAGAGAAAAGAAGAAGAGAGAACCTTATCCGCGTGACGCGCGAGCGCAAAACATACTCTCTCTCTCTCTCTCTCTCTTGGCGGCGTGGCACGGCCCGTGGGCGAAAACCAGAGCACGAGACGGAGAGAAGACGACGCAATCTCGGAAAGGGAGAGTCGCAGGCAGCAGTAGCGAAAATGTCATTTCGCAATTGTTCTGGAACGATTCCGCGGGAGGATAATTGCATCCTCGTTCTCTCGTGTTCTCTCTCTCTCTCTCTCTCTCTCTCTCTCTCTCCCAAGGTCTCGGGAATTAACGGGCTCTCGAAAAACACTGTCTCGTGCCGAAATTATCTCCCGCTAACTCGAGTGCCTCGTTTGTCTGCTCCTCGCGCTCTGTGTCGTCTCTGTGCAGTGCAATTTATAAGCGGTGGGGATAATTAGTGTTTTGTCAGATAATACAGTCCCGCTCATATATAAGAATGCGCGATCTACTTTAGATAAGTTTTTCAGTGAGAGAAAGAGAGCTGGCGAATGTGTGTTATAGGAACGGGTGTTTTAACGGACCGGAGAAATGGCACATTTAGCAGGGCAATTCGTCACTCCGGAGGTTTACCGGTCAGAACAATGTTGCCCCGCGCGTGCGCGCGCGGCTTCGAACGCAATTTATGGGGGGTAGATAAGCGCGGCGCGCGCTGAAAAATTGCGCGTTTCGAGGAAGAAATCAATTAGGTCGCCCCAGAAAATCGATATATATGCGCGCGTGCAGACTGCACATTATTATACTCGTGCTAGAAAAAAGTAGTTAATTTATTTAAATGGCAATTCACATCGACACCGGCGCATTCATTTACCTTTAAACAACACAGTTCCATTTTCAACGGCCACCGCACTATTTTTAGACCTCCAATTAATCATCCACTCGGCGCGTACACACATTTCCTTGGAAAAAAAAGGAAAAATAAATAAAATTGTCAACAATAGCCGGCTCGCGCTGTAGCGGGCAAATTTAAAAACATCATTTTTTCCGGCTCTCATTCTCTGCTGGCGCCTGTACACGCCATAATTCCTGAAAACAATATCTCCTCGTCGGGGAGCGCGTGCGAGAACCTGGCAATTTCTGGGAGAGTGCTTCGCTCGCGCGTCGGCCTATAAATTTTGCGAAGCACGCGTGATAAAGCGAACGGCAAGTGCGAGAAAGACGGGACACTAAGGGAGCGAGAGAGAGGAACGCACGTTGCGTGAAGGGGTTGAAGTGCTATACGCGGCGGCGGCGGCAGCCACCACTGCGCGATAGTCGATAGTGTCGCACGCGCGCCGGGAGCTGTAACACGCGCGCCAAGTTGAATCGTTAGCTTCCCCAAAAGACACGCGCGGGTGTAGTGTTATCGGGCGAGAATTCACGCGCCTGCGCTGCAATCTCACCGCAATTGCCTGGCATTTCCACGCGTCCGCGTCCCTAATAATTTTTGCACACCCACACATATATAGTATGTGTTATTTTCACGTGTCGCGGGATTGCATATTTTTGAATTCTGCGTCCTTTTTTTTGTCGAGTATGAAATTGCAAGGGAAGCTGTGAGAAAGAGAAAGAGAGAGAGATGATATAACGGGCTTTCACTGCCGCGCGAGCTGACTCGGCGATTTGTGATTAGTGTTTCATTCTGGCTCGCGACGTGCACGCGGCGGTTAATCTGATAAAAATGCCGCGCGCGTTAATTATTCGGAGAAATGTAACTGGATGTCGCGCGAGAGAGGTGCGGTTATATTGTGTATGAGAATATTTTCCTTTCAGTTCAGGTTCGGCGTTGCGTTTCATTAAATGGAGAATAGTGAAGTTTGAGAGAAGGAGACTCTTTTCTCTGTAACTGAAACAAGTTGTTGAAGAGTCGAAAGCTGATATATTGCAAGTTTTTTATTTTATTTTACGCACACTTTCTTTCGAATTAAATTCATTAGAGTAGACTCGCTAACGCTTGCTTTGCTCAATTTACGTTTAATGAAATTCCTTTAATTTTAACTCTTTGTACGTACCGAGGTACGTACCACGAATTTTATGGTAGAGATAAAGACAGTATAAAAGATATACGGCAGCTGCATACAAAAGCGAAACATTTTCTAAACAAACAATATATCAGTTTAAATTTAGCTCAAGCTTTTATCGCCAACATAATGATATCTTTTTTTTCCCAAGCCAATTTTTCATTCCATTCTGTGCATACCTTGATGGAATACTTAAGCGCATCATTCTTTCCCCTCAGCGGCGCCGCTCGCTCCGAAAGCTCGCCCAAGAGAGAGAGAGAGAGAGAGAGAGAGAGAGAGAGAGAGAGAGAGAGAGAGGGAGAGAGAGCGAGAGAGAATGCGCAACGGGCAAATAAAAACATTTTAAAGCGAGTGCGCTCACCTCGGTAGCAAAAAACTCTCATAGAACGCGATTATTATTTTACGCGCGCTCGGCTGCCTCGCCGGTTCGCGTTCAAAAGGCAGCTCGCGCGCGCGCGAGAAACAAACTAGCACGAGTAGATATAGGTAGTCGCCCGCGTGCATGCGCAACTAGATTATTATGATTCGCTAGACACTACGACGGAAAAAGGCAACGAGCGAGGCAGCAGTCTGGCCAATTTTCGAAATATCAGAGCTACCGCTGGAGGATTTCTTCGCTGCGTCGTCGAGGGAGAGGACGGGGGACTAACGACGCGCGATTCATGCCGCGCTAACGAAGGCTTCAATCTCTCTCTCGCGCGAGACGAATATAGCTCCGCCTGCCGTTGCGCTGCTTCACCTTCGCGCGTGCATATATGCGTACGATGTACGCACAAACATGCGTGTGTTATATTCGCGCGCGGAGTGATGAGGTTCGACGGGCGATATCTTATCAAGCTCTTATCGCGGACTGTCTCTCGTTCGCGTACATATATGAGCGTCTATCAATGCTTTCTGATTGCACGCGTAGACGAAATATAGACGCATATGCGCGCGATACGACGATCGATCGATAATATTGCACTTGGCACTACTCGTGTGTATATCTATATTTTCGGCGCGTATCTCAGCGCGTATTTTATAGCGCGAGACGCGCGTGGAAGTGTCGCTTGTAATAACGAGGCCGAACTTGACATTTAACGAGTGCAGGCGTGAAATGTTGGATTGCGAGAAAGAAAGCGGGGAATATGTCGCCGACGTCATTCATCCCGGCTGATGACTTAACGACTCTTGAGGATTTCGGTGACGTCACTCTCTCTCTTTTACTGCCATTAGGATTAACTGAGCTAAATACTCTCTCTCTCACTCGAGGTGAATTAAGCCTACGCGCCTTGCTACTGTAGCACTACACAACTACTACGCTGCTCTTGTCTCCAGCTGTGCACGCACGTCTCCGCTGCTCATGCTGCAGCGCACTAAAATAACACCAGCGCGGGGGCGACCTCGTCTCGGAGGAGTCCCTTTGTTTTTATATATATCTATATACCATAATACGCCGTTGGTGGGAAAGACGAGCGGGCGCGCGCGCGGGCCGATAAAAGCCTAGCCGTGTTCTACTCTCTCTCTCTCCGCGCGCCCCCGGAAACACAAACAATACCTATAACACACCGGCACTTATAGAGTTTTTCGTGAGCGTGCGACAGCATTTTTTTCGGGGGTTTTACGACGATATTATAGCTCTATTTATTTTCGTTGACGCGACGACGATCGTTGCTGCACGAGCGCGTAAGAGAGACGTGTTTTGTGTAGGTGAGAAGAGAGAAGATGGAGAGAGTGCAATGACTCGCGGGGTTCGGTATATAAAGCGTCGAAGGTTGATGATCGGTGGGCGGGTACACGATGCGGTTCTTTGGGATGGAATGCTACGGAGTGATATAAAAGGGAGTGATTTATTTTTTTATTTTATTTTTTTTAAAGGTTGCATTATGTCAGCGGAAATATATTATTAACTCAACTATATTATGCTAGCTGTTGTAAATATTTAACTAAGAATAAATTATTTAATAAAAACAAGAGATTATATGCATATAACAAACATTTATAATTCTTCTCAGCGTCGATTCTATAACCGTAAATATTTACGAATAACTAATATGTATGCCACATTTGTATAAATTGGAAAATAACATATACACATATAATAGGAAACCTTTGTACGTCATCGACGTAGCGAGTTTTTATATTTACATACCAACTTCAAAAAACATTCATATTTTTCCTTGGAAAAATACAAAGCATGTTATGCCCGTGCACGTATACGCGTAAACTCCCTGTTTACATTATCACAACAACAGGCAACTCTAAAAATAAAGCCCGCGAGGCGCATAAATAAATACTTATCGAACTCATTAAATCAACACTCTCTCCCTCACAATACACTTCCCCCCGCACATCACATCGGACATCCTTCTCCTGCACTCTTATATACTCCACATTCAAAAGGCGAAATTAAACACATCAGCAGCACAGTTCCGAAATTAAAGCGACGTGTCTCTCTCCCCCGCTGAATAATTGAATCGGAAAATAAGAGAGCGAGCGAGAGAGACAGAAGAAAAAAACGAGGGGACGTCTCGTTGGCTCAAGTTTGCGGAAAGCCCCGTCAAGGCTTCTCTCGCCAGCCAGCCTGCCTCGCGCACCTGTTTGGCTTGTGTGGAAAACGGGCTCGCAAGAGAGATAGATAGATAGAGAGAGAGAGAGAGCGCATTGTCGAGGAAAGAAGGGGAGAGTACGCGGGCTTTATTCGACTTTTCAGAGGAAATCGTTTCGAGCCATCGGAGTGGGAGAGAGGTGAGCGCGCGGGCGCAAGCCCATTCAGCGGAACGGAGCGCCACTTGAACTTCGCGATAACTGTAAAAACGGAGGGCCAATGGCTGCAGTGGTAATAATGAAAGAGAGGAGGAAAAAAATAAATAAATGTAGTCGGCTTCGCGCTCTGATTAATCTCAATGCGAGAAATCGATTCGACGGGTTAATTCGAACCCGACTGAACACGCGCGTATGTATATATACCATGTCGGTACGCAGCGCGTTTTAATTTGCTCGAGGGCGAATTTTTCATCCGCCCTGTAGAAGTCCTCCTGGATTTCAACGTGCTTTTTTTTGCTCTCGCGTACGGGTTTCGCTTTTACAGAATTATCAAATGAAGCATTGTTTCGTAGCGAGCGTTCTTTATTAACGGTTCAGCGTCTCGCCGCGAAATCGCCAATTCGTTCGGAACATTTTCCCGTAGTCTATTTCATTAATCGTCCTGTCGTCATCCTCTCTCATTACGCAACTCTCCGAGAGACGACGTGTACGTACACGGCAATGCGAAACTCAAATGCGAAGTGATAAATCTTGTTCGCGTTAACCGCAGCATAACTCCTTTGACGGGCGCGCATATATACGCGTGCAATTATTGACTAGAGGTGCACTGGGTTCTAATGAAGCACACGCGTTGGATTCCCGGAAATTGCTTTATGTATATTGGATTGGATTTCCAGACATACGTATGTACGTACGTATAAAGCTCATCCTACTACTCCAACCCTACGGTCTCAAAGATACTTGGCTTTATCAGACGCGCGCGTATGAAATTAAACATTGGGCTCGTTTGAGAGTCGTCGAGCTCTCGGAACAATTATCGCGAGCCTCGGCTGAAAGAGAGTGAGACAGAGAAATGCAAAGCGGATATAACCCCCTTCCTCCTCCCCCGTCACGCGGGCAAAAACACTTTGCCCACTTGAGAGAGTCCGGGAGGAGCAGCTTCGCGTACAAATAAACTTCTTCAAAGTGTATTTCGATGAATTAAAACGTAGGCGGCAGCGCGCAAGGATAAGGCCGGAAGGTCGTTAAACTTATATTTTTTATCGGCTATTCACGAGGGGACGACGCGGCTACTGCACTCGCTTATGTGTATAGGAAATGAATAGCAGGACAATGAGAGAGAGAGCGAGCGAGTATTGATTAGGCAACGATTATATGTCGACGCGCGCTCGTTATGCAATTGTCTGGGTGCGAGCTTATTTGCGTGAAAAATGCCGGCTATTTAGGGTAACTGATTCACTATGGCTAGTGATAGGACAATGGTGAATCGTGGGTAACGTTATTTCAGACATAATGAATTTTCTAATTGGTCGGTGTGCAACGGTAAAAACGACTTCAATACGTATTGTATGGTATTTTTATGTTTTTTAATTAACAATAAAACTGTTATTACTTTTCCAGTGTACTAAAAAATTTCATAAAAATACTCAAATTTGTAGCGGATTCGAATGACAACGTATCATTTTTTATTTGATTAGTTTTAAATTAATTATTAAAATATACATCGATATGGCAAAGGTTCGACCGCGGCCCCGATAAATTCATTTAATCATCTCTATTTTTAATAATTCATAAAAGGATATTATTTTTATCTATTAAAAAAAAAACATTCTACCAATCCCGCGTAGCTTTTAATTTCTATGTTATGCACGAAGCCATAAAAAATTTGTCGAATCATTTATTCAAACATCCCGAGCATCAAATAAACGTCATCCGCGTGAAATATTCATCCACTGCATACTTCATCTCCTCGCGTTCATTTTTTTATGTCTCGTCGCTACAAAACCACGTTCGCTACTTTATACCCCGTATAAATTTTTGAACCCCCCCCCCTCAAAACAAAAAAATCGCCCCGGAATTTCAAAGCCATCTGCCATCCAAACTCAATTACCCCCTCACAATCAAAGGCCACTCGAAAAGATTTACAGGCCGCGGCGACCTTCCGCGAAACAAAAACCGCGTGCAATATCGTCCCTCCGACCCCACACGCATATCGCGCGCACGTAGACACTCCTCTCGGCCATTTGCACTTCATCTTCAGCACCCGTATCCTCTCTCCCAACTGAAAGGGAAAAATAAATAAGCCCTCGCGCTTGCGCGCTGATTGCTTTACGCGCTTCTTCTTTCATCGCTTGCCTAGGCATCATCATGTATAGTGAAGTGACCGGCAGCACCGCTGCGCAATCACGGGCCGCGCGCGCGTCATTAGAACGTCAGGTCGAGCGTGTCTCCTGCTATCCGCGCGGCGACGGAAGCGCGCAAACCCTTCCTGCGTCGCGGTGTTATATGTATATATGTGTGCTGGTATGACTACGACGCCGGCTACGTGGCGCCGTCGTGGGAATGCCAAAGGTCACTGCACGCTAAATGCCGCTGGTGAGCAGCGTGCCGCGGAATATAAGGGGTGGACTAGGAGGGAGTGCGGACACACGTAATTATGAAAAATGCGACGCGCGGTTTATGCCGTTGTTTATTCGCGCGCGACGCGTGAGACATAGAGAGGGACAGGGTAAATATCAAGGTTTTCGGATGAACAATAAAGATTGGAATTAATTGTTTCGTTAAGCCGACGTTTAGGCGGCGGACGAGAGCTTATCGCGATGGCAAGCGCTTTCTCGTCGTCGTCGTCGTCGCGGTCATCGCTCGCGCTAACGAGCGCAGCAGCAGCTCTTTTTCGCGCGATATTCTTTTTAGGGAGCTTTAGGCGCGTCTCCCCCACCTTTTGACCTGAAATTCAGTTTGGCTTTATACATTCCTCTTTTTTCCTCGGCCAGCTGAGCGCCGCCTTTTGACCTCAAATCTAGTTTTCTTTAATTAAGCTTCATGCCCTGCGTGCAGTACACGTGTACGTACGTGGAAACAAGGGAGGAGAGCGAGGAAGGTGGGGGCGAATTTAAAAGTCGCCCGAAAAATTGCTAAAATTGCGTGCTAATTAGCGCACGCGAGACTGCGCTCGAAGTTAAATTTTCTCAATTAGCGTCGAATGTTTTTGTGCGACCCGGGGAGGTTAATTAGCCGGTACATGTATGTACATATGTGTGTTTGTCGAAAGTATATATACATAAAGTAACGATTCGAATTTGCGTCAATTAAACATTAATCCAGCGACGGAAGGTGTAGTTCGGTTGATTTATATCCATAGATTGCGACCTAAAAGTCATCGGCGAAAAGCCGCAGTACCTATATACCCCCGTGTGCCCATCAGTCAACCCATCGCCACTTCTAATTCATCGCACCCGCGCGCCCATAGCATTCGCTCTCATCCCACGTCACCGCCGCGAGACGAAACACCAGCAGCACCCAGCGCCAGTACGCGAGTAATTCAGCAGCAGCAACGCGCCGGGGCTGCGGTATAGCATATACATAGGTATATACTGGCAAATCGTTATGTCAGTCACGGCCGATCATCAAAGAGCCCACACGCGCGCTCTCGCGTCCCACGGGAGATATATATATATACGTACGTAGAGCAAGGCTTGCGCGTCGACGCGCGCTCGCGAGTGAGGCTGTACGCCGAACAATGAAATTATATCGCGTAATCGAAGCTCATGCATCGCGGATTAGTCACAGTCCGCGAGATTCGCGGAACGCCGCGAGCGTGCGCGCACGTTACTCACGGCCGATGACGCGCCTATCGCTTTTCCCCCATCTCTCGCGCTCTCGCGCATTATATCGCTCGCTGCCGCCTGTGTAACGGCCGCGGCTCGTTACGAGAGCGCGCCGTCGCGCCGTTATGCTTTCTTTTTACTGCGCGTGTAGTGGCTTTATTACTCATGCCCGCGATTTCTCGTGTGATATATATATGTGTGTGTACCGTTCGTTCCGATAAAAATGGGAATTTTCGAAGAGTAGGTATATATAAATGGGAGAATGGGGGCTTTCGTAGTTGATGATTGAGGCGCTGATTCACGGCTGACCTCTTAACTGACGAGGTTTCGGATTTGCGGTGCTGCATAAGGCTATTATAAAGCCATTTTATCGCAGACTTCGATATAGAAATTTTCCACTGGAAACTTTTCAGGTGTTATTATATATATAGAAATAAGGCAAACAATAGATTACGCTCTAATTTAAAAATGAGCTTCGAAGATCCTTATGTCGCAGACCCCCCACGCGTGATGTAATTAAGATAATCACCGCATGTATCTTGCTCCACATATACACCCATCGCGAATATAGAAAGCATCAAGATCGAACGGCTCGTCTCAGCCTACGCTCGCGCGCATCGCTTACATCAACCATGATGTTTGCTCATAAATATTTAAAAATCCAGCAAACTGTTGCGCGACAACGCAGCATCGCATCCCATATAACACACGAACAAAAAAAACTCCCGCGTCGCGTTGTCGTTCGGCGAACCTCGTGTTTTTCCATCCACGTATATAGGTATACACATACATATACTACGCGCGAAACAGACGCGCGAGCAAACATCGTCTCGCCGTTCGGGAGCGGCGCTCACCCGGCAAAGTCTCCCGTGTATACACATATCAACCGGATTAAATTCGTCGCCCCGCGCGCCCACTGAAAATCGATAGCATTATAATCGAGCGAATTGGACGCGACGCAAGCGTGCGTATATATGGTATACGCATCTGCACCTTCGAGAGCGAAAATGAAAACTCTGCGGAAAAAAGCGGACGCTCGCGAAAAAAAAAATCGCGAACGAACGAGGGAAAGGCTTTCCGCTAATTACTCTTCAAACACATCCAGCGCGTCTACTCGCATCGGCATAAATATTTGCCGCACGGCGGCGGTGGTTGCCGCTTCTGCTGCTCCCGCGTGCACAATATCACTGCTACGTTGTATACATACACGCACGTGTGTATCTATATGTATACAGAGAGGGAGCATACGCGCAGAGGCGCATGATTTTCGAGGGATTCGCTGTGTGCCCGTAGTAATTTATTATCGGTCTCCGTTAAATTTACATATAAAGGCATTCTCGCCGCTGGTATATCTCTCTGCTGCTGCCTCTCTCGGTTATGCGAGCCCGCGTATGCGAATCTCGCGCGCGCGCGCGTTATGTATTCCACAGAGAGAGGGGTGGTCTCTCTGTATAGCTAGCTAAACGCGCGGAAATTTGTTTTCGCGTTAGTAGGCAAATGCCAGGGACCTTGGGAGAGAGCGATATGGTATCCGTGGAAGGGCTTTTATAGGTTCCCGGTAAATAGGAGTTTCTGTTAACGGATTTTAAAATTAGCGTTTTTCGCTGGAGTGCTATTTTGAACGCCGCGCGTGCATGTGCTGGAAAATCGTAAAAATAACGGTTTTGAAATACTGCAAGCGCGCGGTCATATGCATATGGGCACCACGTGTGTAGATTTTACAAAGCGAACATGCACTATAGAAAGTTGTGCATATATGTGGCGACTATTATAGAATAAAATTTTACTTAATTTGATTTCATTCCATCTCGTTTCTCTACTTATACCCTGCCATACGCACTATTACTAGCACCACCGCCATCCATCAACAAAATCACGAAGAGATAGCCAAAGTGTCAGACCAAACACGTACACATCACGCACACATGCGCACATAACCGCTCATCACCGCGGCATTTCGGCCCGCTGGAAAATTGCGATTGCTCACTCTCGCGCAGAATTCCACGGCCACGGCGCACTAGTGAACTCGTTCTCCGCGTCTCTCTCTCTGTGTATATACAACACGCACGCGAGTACACGGGGTAGTGCAAACGAATGTACACGGGCGAACAAACGCTATTAATAATTAGCGGGCGCGTTTTCTGCGCGTGGTTTTGGCGAAACACGCATGAATGTATACGCATATACACACGAAGACGAGCGTGAATTACGAATCGACGTGCGATTATTATTGCGGCGGCGGCGGCGGCGGCGGCTGTCTGTGTGTATGCACGTGCAGTACTCACCGTGATTTTATCCCGTTTACCTTTCCACCGGGCACGGGAGACCATTAATGCTCGCCGTGTATGTGTGTGTGTGTGTGAGCGCGCGGCAAATAATCGAATGGACGCGCTCTAATGGCTCTGCGGATTCCAATTGCTTTCTGCGCTTTTCATGAATAATCCATACATAGGCGAAAGAGAGAAATAGCCCCCTCACGTGTGCGTGTATGTGTACGTATGCCCACTTTTCCCTTTGTTCCCTTTAACGCCCGCCGAGGGCTAGCCTTTTCTTGGTAATAGCTCGAGCTCGATATATACACACACAGTGTAAAGCACTCTGATGAATTTTACGTTTTTCAAAATTGGCTATTATTTTACGTGTCATATAGTACGTTCCAAGCTAGATGATTCTTTGCTTTGATATAGTTTTACCCGGGAGTTGATTAAATAGGGTTTTAATTAACAAAAGCCGTAAAAGCGTACGCGCACAGCGTAAAATTCAATTTACCTAAGTGGCTTAGACACGCATTTGATGTGCAAACGCGTACTAGTCTTATAGAATTTCCATTACTTCCATTGTAGATGTCCGTAGGAAGAGATCGGACCGATAGATATATATTTCCAAAACACGCTATTCAAACAGATCCGTTTATATATTCATCTATATATACACCGCGGTCGCGTTCCTCGAGGACACGATTTTTCAGAGCTAGCCTCTGCTCCACTTCTAGCCTAACGGAATATTAATATCAGAAAGAGTGCCGCCAGAACAATTGAACCCGCGCTCCCAAGGGAATCCCTAGTGAACCATTTCCAAAAGCTCGCTCGCTCCGTAGTGTAATGTTATTCATCGATTTGCCACACAACAGCTACGAAAACTGCGTTTCTACGTTTGTCTGTGTGTATGTTGGTCTGTACACGCATAACGGAATCCTGGGATGCCGCGAGTTGTAAAAAGGAACGAGAGACGTCGAAACTCTCTAGCTGGCGAGTACTCTGTCGTCGTCGTCCTCGCCCCAAAAAAGTATTATAAAACTAGTCCCCGCCGGCAACAAAAGTCGAGAATGAAGCTATAACGGCAAATTAGGACCTGTCCGGAGAACTTTCTAGGCTCTCTCTCCCTATATATGCATACACGTGTGTGTGTGCATCGCTCGGAGACATAGGCGCGGCTTTTTGGAAGCCGGCCAAGGGCTTGTTGTGCGCTCGACTTGATACACACTCTCTCTCTCGTTCCCTGCAGCAGCTATATAGCGACGGCGGCGGCCTATACATCGCGCGCATGCTCGTTATCAAAGGATGATTTATTTGTCCCGCGCAAATATTTATACAGGTACATACGGGGGCTACTACTACCACAAGGGCGCTTTTTACGAGAGAAAGGGAAAGGGGGGTCGTTATAATTAATGGGCGAGCTCGCGCATACGGTCATTTCACTGAATAGACCGGTAATTCAGGTACCTATATATATACGCGATATCAGCTCTGGTATGGGCCGTTATAAGGGCATGAGTTTTTCTCTCCGATGCTGCTGGTGGTAGTGTTGTTGTCTTCTCGTCACGTCTCGCGCGATACGGTACGGGGGTGCGATGATCTCGATAAATTGGACGGGGCCGACTCATCGGCAGCGAGCGCTCGTGGACGGAATCCGGGATTCGGTCGGAATTAGGGGGGATCGCGGGGGAAAAATAGTGCGATCGTTAGGCGCGTGTAACGCGTAATTGTTTATTTCTCTTCGTTAGGGTTGTATATGGCGGCGATAGTGTGGCGCGAATTGGGGGCGCCGATGTATAGCAGTGGCTAGGTAACGTAGATGTATGTGTGTAGATATACGAGTGTGAGTCGGAAATTGGAGATTTGCGGGACGTGAGCGTTTGTTATTGAAAATAATTCCTCGCTAGTTGCTTGTCGCTTGATTAGCCTTTTTATTGTTATGGCGATGGCGCGGATCGGTTCGTAGAAGGCACGAAATAGAGTTGTAGGAAAATTGGTCGAGATGGGGCTGATTAACCGTTTAGCCGAGAGATCAATTTTTACGAGATCGAGTCAGAGTAAATGGTTTTGTGCCGTAAACATCGATGTCAGAATGAAGCTTTAATGTTTACGCATTGGTCGTTCTAAAAATGGTTTACTCGTCCTCTATGATAGTTTTTTTTTTTTTTTTTTTTTTTTTTTTGCAAAAGATTTTTATCGCTGCAACCATCGGTGCGACCTCTGGTATATACCTCCACAAAATAGCAAATATAACGACCAATTATACTGTTACATATCCAGCGAGATCTCATATAAAATAGAAAGTAATAATTTGTTTCTATACACATATGTCTTTCTCTTAAATTCAATAACTTCTACTTATAAAATACCACGGAACTATAAATTTCCTCTACGTACATTTCCAGGAACAAATAGCCGACAAATTGTCCAAGGTTTCGTATGTACGTCACCCTTCCCCCCCAAAAAAAAATGCACCATAATTCAAAAAGGCAAATAGAAAAAGTCTAGACCTACACCATCTGTAACTCAAAGGATTACAACACACACACACGTATACACAGTAAAGATGAGGCGCTCGCGCTTGTTCCACAAAAAGATTCAAAACGCGGAAAAAACGCATAATTCATCGAGTTTGCTTTCGCGCTTTTAATCCGCCTCTCGTCGTGTCCTCGTGTGTCCCCTGCCGACGCGCTCTCTTTCTCTCGCGGGCGCGCACGTGTTCTCCATTCACTCGCGTACAGTCTCCCGGGTAAATACGCACTGCTCGCATTCATCGCACTCGCGTGCGCGCCACACTACACTATCTCTCCCTCTCGGTCATATCCGAGCCGAGGCTCTCTCCCCATTAATGCCTGGACGTAGCAGTCGCCGTCGCGCTCTGCCTTTGTTCCTCCGACGAGGCATTACACACGAGTACCTATCGGTGCGCTAATTCCATTTCGGAATTTACGCTCGAGGATAGGGCGACGGTGGCAGTGCTGGTGGGAGTAGTAGCGAGCGTTCGCTGTTAATTTGTACTTGCGGAAATTCGAGGACCGCACGTGCGGCGGGATTTCACGCAGTGTAGGATTGAGTGTCCTCTGGTGTGGTGCGGTATATAGAGGAAGGAAGGGGATGCAGCGCGGGGCTTTTGTTTTGTTTTTTTTTCGCGTGGTGTGCGGTCCTTCCCTTTATGATTTTTTCCGAGAGGGGCGCGTTTGTAGCACGGATTTATTCATTCGTTTGTGGCGCGCGCACGCGCTACACTTTTATTAATTGAACTCCGGCCGTCGGAAGATATACACACGTTCCCGGAATACATTCGTGTAATATTCTCGGTTCTCATGTTTCTGTATATACATACATAACGGAAGTCGCGCGACGTAATTCTCATCGCATGCGAAAACGAAATTAAAAAATAAAAATCACGCCGTTCTTTGAACCTCGTCACGGGCGCGTGCGCGCGCACTTGTCCGATAAAGGGAGACCAGCTCGAGAGCATTTTCTAAATAAGACACTCGAGAGAGAAAGAAAGAGAGGGACACTCGAGGAGTAGAAGACGAAGAAAAAGGCCATCGCGCCCGTTACAAGATAAAAAGTTGGAAGAGCCACTAGCTGCTGCTGTGCTTTCTTATCCGAGGGACTTTCGTGAAGCAATATCGTCCCTCTCTCTCACTCTCTCTTTCCGAATCTCGGCCATTTAAACTTCAGGCACCGCTCTCGCTTCTCTCGAAACACGCTGCTCCGAGAGGGAGAGAGAAAGAGACACTTACACCTCCCCCCCGCAGCCTCTCCGTCGACTTTTCGACGCTGCCGCGCGCGCGTCTCTATCTCTCTGCCATCGTCTCGGCGCGTAAGTATCGCCTCGGTAATTGCAATTAAAGGACTATTCTCTCTCACGCGCGTGCAAGCGAGCGAGCTGCCGGCTCTTTACACTCTGCTCGCGCTCAACTTGCCAGGCGAGAGCACGCACTCGACGCGGGAAATGGATGCGTGAACGAGCTAGCGAGCGCGCAGTGTTATATCCTCCCAAGTGGTAGGAGGATTTCGAGTGCCGCGCGAGTAAATAATTGAATTTAGATCGAAGGGGTCGGGGGGAGGGATCGTTTCCAGCTTCGTTGTTGTCGCTGGCGTCGTCGATGTCGTCGTCAGCGGCGGCGGCGCGTTCCTTCTTCCTCCTCGATTAATTTGCGAGGCTTCCCCCCGTGCTACCTCTTCTCTCTCTCTCTCTCTCTCTCTCTGCCTCCCGCTGGCTTTTGTCCTTACTAAGTCTTCGCTACAGTCCCCCTCCGGCGACGATCGTCGGACTGTAGGCGATGATTTCGATTCGATGCCCTATACCCCCGTTCTTTATCTCCTCCCCCTCCCCCCGTCCGCACCTGTCTTCCCAGCTTAGTGACCCTTCCGCGCGCTAGCTCTCTCGTTCCGTGTATGCGCGACTCTCGATTTTATTCTCTGTCTCGAGCATTGTTGTCCGCCGCGTATATGTACGTGTGTACATACGCGAGAGTCCCATTCAATTCGTTAAACGAATATGATGACAAAGGAGGAGGGGAGAGGCAGTGAGAAAACAAAGAAAAAAAGAGATCTTTCATTGTCGGGCCAGCGGGCGCGGATTAATTGAAAGGTTTGGTTTATTAAATAATAAAGTATCGGGCGTGCGAGCTTATATATACATATAGGGAAAAAAGGGGAGAGAGAGAGCGTGAAAATAATATTTTTGTGTAATGAAAAAATTCTGGAATTTTTTTGTTTTTTTTTTCTAAATAGAATAATTTCGTGTGAAGTCAATATTGCAGCAAATATTATAAATATTGTTAAAATGAATTATGCAGCAAATATAATATATTTCTCTCAGCCGACGACGACGCGAATCATTAATACGGGATAATAACAGTAATCCGCGACTAGCTCAATACGGAACTCCATCAAGGCGCGATTTTTAATTTGATAGCTCAATCAGGTTTAATATCCGAGCCCTTTAGAACCCAATCTCCATCCAGAGTCGCTATCGGCCAATCAGGGCCGCCGCTCGCCGCTGCCGCCTTTGCCGAGAGAAAGCTACTATATACATCTATACCAACCACCCCGGCGCTGTTAACAACTTTGCTTTGAATGCGGCCAGCCTCAGAATAGTTCTAGAAGAAGCTAACTACGGAACTGCAATACTCGCGGGGCCAAATCCACCCGGTCGATCCTAAAATACATCCACACTCTCCGCCGCTATATTTATATACTTTATTCCATTTCACCTACGATTTCCTTCATTATCAAGCTCCCGCGCTCTCGTATAGCCCGTGTTGTATATAAGTGACGAAACAGCTTAACTTCACGGTTCCCCAAGTACTCCCCCGCTCCTCTGGGCCACTACACACCATATTCAATGCACCCCACTGTTCCCGCTCTCGCGCCGCGCGTTATTTCGAGCGACTGCACCGCAACGCTGTTGCACGCCTCTTGACCGTGCATGAATATTTAAGCATCCCAATAACAGCAGCCCGCCCCCGCGCCTCCGGCGGATTAATATGTATTTTTCGCAATAATTATCGCGCGCGGGCGCCACTGAACGGGCGCATTATATTACAGGCGACGACAAAGACTCTCTTTTATGCTCTCTCTCTCTCGCGTTTTTTTGTAGGGCCGCACGTTGTGTTGCGCACGAATAATTCAGCATCTTTGCCCAGCCTCAATTCTCGGTGCATATAAGAGCTCGTTAATTACTCGGGGTTATACAGTGTAGTGTAAACTTACATACACGCGAGTGTGTATGTGTGCTGGACGGTATATAATACGTTGACCGTGTAATTCTTCTAATTAAGTTTTTATGCGACCACGAGAAGAGAGTTATTCCATAACGGGCGTGGACCTGATTCTTTATGCGTGTTTGTGTTATATACACACGCATGCATATTATACTCGCGCCGGGGAATTTACCGCTGCAAGTGAGCCAACGACGAGAGGGCATCATATGTAGGGTGAGAGTTGTAACTTAATTTTTTATAATTACGATGTTTAGAGCGCGCTGGATGCGAGGGGCAAATATAGTTTGTTGTAATTAATAGGTCATTATTAGATTATGACTGTGAATATTAGTGCATTGTAGTTGTATTTGCGAGCGCTAATTTATCTACATTATGGATCTACCCTACACACTGCGTCAAATAATAAAATTAAACCTATTGTTAGATTCGCAAATCTAATTAACTTTGATATTCGAAAGTAGCTGTCATCGGGCCGTTTATAATTTATTAAAGCGGTTCTCTGTTCTGCCAACTTAATAATACAATAATTAATTTAAACGGCCGACGAGTTCAGCATAACAGTACAAACCGGTGAGCTAGAAACCCGGTTAATTAAAAATGGAATCTAATAATACGGGTATATAATTTTCCACTGGAAAAAACTACGTAATACTTTTTTCTTTTACATAAGAAAAAAAAAGTGCTTTTAAAACCTGGTTAGACGTATAAATTACACGATACAAACAAATGGACTGTATTTACTCGATGGCCTGGAACGATATCCTCACACGGCTCGCGGGGTCAAAGTTCAGCGCATGCAAAACGCGCTCGCGCGCAATAAAGCGCCCAATAATTAACTACACACCTCCTCAACGCGTTGGCGTCGGTGCGCTAGTGCTGGTGGTACTTTTCTTATCTCGGATTCGAAATTTAATGCGCACGCGCGCGCTCGCAGCAGCTTGTACGTGCCGCTCGCGTAATAAATTTAGCACCGCGAGTGTCTAACTACCAGCGCGGCCGCGCTACATATAAATTAAAAAGAAATAAGCGCCTCATTATCAAGATCATTAAGTGCTCGTAAAAAAAAGCACACGCTCGACTTTTGATGTAGCGCGTAAATATAGTTTCTCTCTTACCTTATCGCTATAAAGCTCGTAAATAACCTTCAGAAAACCAATGCTCTCTTAAAAGAACAAAAAAAAAAAAAAATCCTCTTCCATTACCTTTCCCGCGGATCTACGGCGACGCATTAGCGCATTGTTCCCACTCTATCCTTTAATGGTCAGATAGTAAGCCCGCGCGCAGCTGCACCGCGACTCGCGGAGCGTAACACAGCGTGTCGAGTAACGCGACTCGAAGTGAGAGAGAGAAACCGGCTGCTCCTGGCTTCTCCGTTACCCGCGCGCAGCGGTGGGCGACAAGTCGCGTCTCTTTGACGGCCGCGCGACTTTACGCGCTAAATTAAACTGGCATTAGTAACTACACGCGAGCGTAATACACCTGCGTGTGCGTTGTTAGCGGCGGTTTTTGCGTCTGTTGTGTAGTATTGTTGGTAATAGGGTTTAATGGGCGGCGGTTTCTGCGTGGTGGGGGGTAAAAAGGTGTCTCTGGGTGGCCGAGGAAGATTACGGCATGATGTATGTTTATAAGTGAGCCGGAATGGTGATGGATGGTGCGGCTATAACTGCTTTATGAACGCGCACTTTGTTACAACAATTTTCGCAATGTATACATTTCACGCTCTGTCGAGAGAGCTGAACGAGAAAAGGCGGAGTATAGGGATTCGTAATCCTCGCTCATCCCATCAGCATTGACCGAATCAATTTTCACTTATCAGCAGGCCGCAAAATAAATTCGCCCTTATCCCTTGAGGCTACCATAGCTATGGCCAGACCAATGAAAATAATCGTAACTATAACAATGTCAGTCGCCGCGGGCGAGCGAAATCCTCCAGCATTAGCGGAATTCAGCAGCGCACCGAATCAAGACCATATCACCACCGGCAGCAGTACCAAAGGGCCTCTCGCGTTTCAGCCGTTCTCTACCGGGAACCGGCGCGCTAATCGAAATTCCCATTCGCGATATCGCGTTTCGCGACATCGACACGCGCCGGTATAGGGAAGGGGGAAAGCTCGCTCCCTCTCCTGGCAGTCAAAACGAAACCCAAGCGCGCCGATGCACTGCCCCGAGTTCTTTTCCAGTGATAGCCTTCTGTGTGTGATGTCTCTCCGGGTGCGCACGCGAGGGAACGAGGCACGCACACAATGGAAACAGCCGAGAGACGTATACGTATAACGTACCGTAGGTGGAGGTATACCTTGAAACATTCAATATTCGCTGCCGGTATATATACGCGTGCGTGCGCGGATAGAAAAGCTCGACGAGGCGCAGTGCGCATACTACACTAGTCCGTCGTCGCCGTCTGCGTATGTGTATAGATATATAGGTACCGGGTAGCGGAGACAGGAAAATAACGACCGGATTTATGGGCGCCGCGTTTTTATGGCCGAAGCCGGTCCGCCGCCGTCGTCGTCCGGCGTACTACACGCGCGTCGATTGTACATCGTACTAGTCCTCTGGCACACAGAGGGAGAGGAAAAACAGAATTACTTCTTTTTTCGCGATGCCGCGCGCCCGTGTGGATGTGCGTATATGCAAAGTAAAAAAACCATTCGGCAAATGTTGCGCCAGCGCCAGTGGCAGCTTCACTGCAGTAGCAGCAGCAGCAGGATTGTAAAGTTTTATTGCTGAGGGGTTTTTTTTTCGTCGGGAATACCAACGGATAATCCGGAAATTTAAACCGATGCGATAAGGCGGCTTTCGACGGTTTTCAAATGCTTCGCCTCACTATGATATAATGGACTTTACATTTACATTCCCCCCGTCACTCCGCATTGTTTTCGATCCGCACCCACATCATCCACATTTCGACAAAGTCGTATAATAAACGCGACTAATTTGCCGTATTGAATAAACCAACAAGCAAACGTTCGATCACCCCATCAATCCCTATATCACTCTCTCTCTCTCTCTCTCTCTCTCTCTCTCTCTCTCTCTCTCTCTCTCCTCTCTCTCTCTCCCCGAAACGTCTTTGTTTTCGTTCGCACACTCGTCCGCGAAAAAAGCCGAAAATCACGTTCGGGCCGCACCCTCGCCGGCGTGTCTTAGCTTACGCAGGCGGCGGCGTCTCGATTCCTCATTCCGGGATAATCCCGAATCAACATACGTCGGCCGTCGTCTCGTCTCGCTCTCTCTCTCCCCGTCCGCAGAAGCCCCGCACGTAGTGTGTATAAATGAGAGAGTCGGCCTCACTCACCCTTACAGCGATCGCTCGATCCGGTTCTCGTGATTTGCGAATTAGCAATCCGGAAGGCGACGCGGTCCGATCCCTCGCCTCTACTATACTATCGAGGAATCCTGCGCCTTATAGCGGATATATAGATGGGTGTAGTAGAAGAACGTGAGGATCGCCGCCGCCCACTTTCTTCATCAGCGTCGTCGCCTCTCGCCCCCTGTATATATATAAAAGACGATCACCAAGGGGGAAATGGGCTGGAGGCGCCGAGCCTAGACCATTGGCGGGCCAAAAATTGCCGCAATTTTCACTTCGTTACGAATCTTCCTCCATCTCTCTCGCTCTTTGCTACCCTCTCGAGGGCTCTCGCGCTCGGGGGTGGACGCGAGGCGGAAAGAAGAGGCGAGAGGGGGTGAGAGAACTGTAGCAACGAGGCGGCAGTGGCATCACCCCCTTGTGCAATCGTAGAATCCCCAGGGATTCGGGGAGGCCTCTCTCTCTCTCTCTCTCTTTCTCTGTTCCCTCTCTCTTTCCCTCTCTCGCTCGCGCCGAATTATATCCTTTGAATCTACAATTATGGAGTCCCGCAGGCATGCGGGACACGTTTTCGCGCAAAGTTTGCGCGCGGAATACTAAAGGCACGTGGGCTAAACAGGATCAATACCCATCCACCGCTCCACCGTTGTACTTTCTCCGTTTCTCTCACTCTCAACGTCGATTTCTTCTTCTTCTTATTCTTCTGCTCCTTCTTCTTTTCATCGAAAACGAGCTTGGAAAAAAGGGAAAAGCTGCAGCCAATGCCAAGTGCTCTCACTCTCACAGTTTTATAAATTCGACCTTTCATCCAGCGGCAATAATAGAGCTGCGGCGACCCAAGGGCACTTTTGTTCGAATCCCATATCATAAAAAAGTAATATTTCAAAATGAATCCCCGTCGCGCCGAGCGATGTGTATACGAGTGTGTGTCGACTGCGCTGTACTCGCGTGAAAATGTCCCCGCGGCAAAGTAGATTGTAATTGAGCCCTTCGGGTTTTAGCTATCGATCCCCCACCTCCTCCTCGTCCCCGCTGCAGCCAGAGAGGGCTTATCCATTTATGATCTGCTGTGGCTGAAAGGCAAATAATTGCTGACGGTGCCGCGAGCTAATTACACAAGGCACGGCCGAGTGTGCTTGCGTCAGTAAAATTAACTGTTTTCGAAAAAGGAAATTACCCGTGCACGAGGGGGGCTACCAGCCACGCTACTGCTGTTGCAGATAAAAAATTACCGCGACAGCGCAGTGAAAATTGTCACTTTCGCTCGCTCACTCTCCTGCGCTCTCTCCCTATATACTATTATACTACGCGCGCCTCGATTGCGACGAATCGATAGGAGTGCAACAGTGCTGAATAATGAAAAAGTTTCGCGTGCGCAAAGTTCTCTGTCTGTCGCAGGTATACTATACACAACAAAGGAATAATTGTAGCCCTAATTCTAATTTCTGTTTCGGTCGAGTGCGCTCTCGCGTTTTAGCATTCCGAGAACGAGCTTGCGAATTTCAATTAAACGCCGCGCGCGGAAGAACTATATTCCCGCCACGCGCTCGCGCGCACAGAGAGACAGACAGTTTTTCTTGGCGCGCCATTCTTCTCTCCTCTCGCTTCATTCTAATTTCTCACACCCTTGCCACGAGCTCTTCTCATTGTGCGTTGGCTCTCACTCGCCGCGCCGCTATCTCGTCCGAAGTATATATACACACTCGGACCTTATTTCTTCCGGGTCTGCCAGAGAGAAGAGGGCTATGCTGTGCGTGCTGGCTCTCTTTTCGCTCGTGCGCGCAGCGAATTCCAGAAGTGCGACGAGGCTCGGGGAATGCGCGTATACACACTTTTCTCTCCTTTACTCTCTCTCTCTCCCCAACTCGCGATATAATGAAAAGCACCAGCGAAAGCTCGCGTGCGCATGAATGGGAGAAAGAGAAAGGGCGGCGCGTACGCTGGGAATCTTGTAAATTTCGCGGAATTTCGGTCGTGCGTACACGCGTGGAATCCAATTCGAAATTGAATTTCGACCCTTTGCGCGCGCTGTAGAATTCACTGCGCGCGAGCTTAAAACGTTTAAATTAAATCTCGCCCGGCTGGATTTCATCTCTCGCGTGTATGTGTATGTACCCTCTGTCTCTCTGTTGGGCGCAGGGGCATAATTAAATAATTATATGTTAATGCGCAGGGCAACGTGGGAGAAATATTTAAACTCGTCGCGCGTGGGATTAGGCTCGCATGATTTTGTTAACTTTTTGTGGCTCATTAGCATGCCAAGCGACGGCCGCTGGTTTATATTACCCTCGTTTCGGTTCACGCGAGAGAGAGAGAGAGAGAGAGAGAGAGAGAGAGAGAGATTGCAGTCTCTGCGTGCCTCGGTGTGGGAAAAAATATTGCATTTCATTTGCGAGTAGGAAATGAACTTATGTTCCGCTGCTATCGAAAAATTACTTTAATCTGAATATAATATAGATACTCATGCAAATGAACGAAAATTTATGCTCGAGAGAATTTCAAAATTAATCTTCAGCTCTTTCACGCTAATATTTAAAGCTCCGATACATATATATGAAATATAATGCTGAGTGCAAATCCTCTAGTAAGCTCCGAATTAAAAATACTCGACTGGTAAACACATTCGAATTATAAAGATCACCCAGATGTACACTTCGCACTCCCCATTAGAACCAGGATCTCGCGCCTCGGAATTTCGCGGCAGCAGCTTGGCAAACAATTTTTTACCTCTCGGATATATATCCAGCCCAGATGTTGCTCACGCATGGAGCACACGCGTCGCCCTGTGTTGTACGTATTATACACCGCATTCTCCTCCGATCTCGCGATAGAATCATCATCGTCGCGTCGTCGTATATACGACGTCGTCGCAATAATTACGGCGCAGCAGCCTCCGCGCTGTTCAAACAGCCTCAGAAACGCGCACACATGTATATATATATACATACGTATACGTACGTGTATGCGTATATATACATAGAGATAAAAGTGTTGCTGCCGGCTACGAGCAGTGGGTGAGAAACGGGAGCAGAGATTCCGAGATAGCGCGGACGCGTGAATAAAGCGCGCCACTCGCGTACATACACTCACTGCCGTGTTCCCACTTACGCACGCGCGGTCTTCTTTTTCCCCTCGTGTTTTTTTACGTCGCGTACGCGCAGAAGTATGAATGTAACCGTATACCGTGTCGTGACTTTTTTCTCCCTCTCTCTCTCTCTCTTATCTTCTTGACCCCGTGAGCGCCGCGGCGGGACCTTCGCGTGAGAATTTTTACGTAAAGCCGCTGCGGTGTCCTGTATGGTGTGTTTATATACGCGTGTCGTTGTATTCGCAGTTGCGCAATGTAATTAGGGTTTATGATCCGGTCGGCGCCTGACTCTCTGTTTTTTTTCCTCGAATCGCGCGCTCGAGTGTATTTACGCGAGTCACTTGTGCGCCATGCGGTCTGTTTGCATAGTTTATGATATAGTTCGGGATTAGACTCATTTGAATTTACGGTATTTTTTACTCTCTGCACTCGTCATATCCGCTAAATCGTTCAACAAAATCAATTCGTCACCTGTCGTGTTCATCTTATCGCCAATGTGTTTGACTAAGCCTCGACACAATTTCCCACTATACAAACTATTTTTTCTATGTTTTTTTTTTTCTTTTTTCACTTTTAAATTACTCGCTTTCAATCCTCTAAACCCCCAATCCCACAATATTCGCAAACCCACGCGTGCGCTCGGTAGCCCGTAAAAAAATTGTACACGTCCATATTTCTCTCCTCCACACCCGCGCATGATTAGAAAAGGAGATGATCCCAAAGGCGATTTTCGACCGTGTGCTATGACTATATACGAAGCTCGCTTGCGTCGTATAAAGAGCTTTCTCAACGTCGAAGCAAACGAGGTAGAAAATGAAAAATTCTCCTTACCAAGAGTGGAGAGAGAGGGAGAGAGAGCTTGCGCGACGGTTTACCCCTAAAAGCGGATCGTAGCATCAGGGTGACCGCGAGTAGCGGCACGGCAGCGCCGGCTCTATAATCCGATCGGCGTTTCCCAAAGAGATTGCTCCGGCGCATTCACCCGGAGCGGAACTCTCTGCTGCCTTCTTTTCGTCTAGAGAGTAGAGAAACTTATCGGTTAATGAAAGCGAGCGAGCGACGTTCTTTAGGAATAGGGTACCATAGAGAGGAGAAGGAGGAGAAACAATGCGAGGGAGAAAAGAGACGCGGAGAAACCCGATCGGGGAGCGACGGCGAAAATTGAAGAGCGTCTCCGTGTATATATAAGAAAAAGAAAGAGTCCCCGTAGTAGCGTGACGCACGATTTTGCCGAGTGCGCACGTGAAAAACAAAGGACGAGGAGAGAGAATCGAAGACGAACGAATGAATAGAGATAATGCGAAACGGAGAAAGAGAGAAGGAAAAAGAGCGACGGATTGATAGCTGGAGCGCGAGCGCGCGGCGGCAGAAGATCTCGTTTCGAATTTCTCGATAGATTCCTCCCTTATTGGCTGTCCCCCTCCTCCACCCTCTGTACGTAGGTACTTCCCACGAGAGAGAAACAATGGCAGCGAGTGGCGTAGAAAGACGTCTCGAATTTCGCTGAATCAAAGGTGATGGGGGAGGCGAGCAGCACGAAAGAGGAAACGTGCTCGGCGAGATTCCCGAAATCGATTTTCGTGTCTCTAGGAGCTGCCGCCGCTGCCGCTGCTCGTGCTCTAGAGCGCGCGCCGCGTATTATCCCTCCGCGTGCGGTTTTCTATAGTGTCATTGTTGTCGGAAGGTGAGCGCGCGCGGGAGCACGCGACACAAGACGTCGTAGTCCCGCGTCGTCTGAGTGGGCGCCTGGCCACAAAGGCTCCTACACACGTTACGTTTCCACTCCCGGGGACGGCTACTCGTGAGCTTGCTTCCTTTCGCGCTGCTAAAACGTGAATGAACGCGGGTTCAGCGTACGCGCAACAGCGCCCCCGGGCTTACCACCGAGGTCTTTAGAAGGAATTAGCGCACCCGCGCGCGTGCACGTTGTTTCGCCGACTCTTTCTCCCTCTCTCTTGCTTCTTCTTCTTCTCCTTACTTTTTATTCCATTTCGCTCTTTTGCGGTTTCGCGCGCGCGCGCGCGCACGCTGACCTTTGTTGCGAGTCGCGCGAGCTTTGCCGATGACTCGGCCTGGAAGTTGTTACGTGTAATGGTATACGAGAAACTTTTGTAGGGTTCGGAGGCTCGAGTGTTTTATTCAAATGTTTGCGGCGATTGTTGCGGAGAGCCGAGGGAAAGTTATATAGTTTTTTTAAGTGCTGTTCACTTTTTTTCTCCTGTGGAAAATAAAAGTTTGTAAGGAATTGTCGTCCCAGTCTGTGTACGCAAGTACAGGTTTACCGAGAAATACCTATGTATTTTTTTTCTATTTTTCAGTTTATTATTATTTTTTGTGCGGATTGTTTCTTTTTAGTTACAGTTCTTTAAATAAACTTTTCCGTTATTTAAAATTACTTTTGCAACAACATGAAAAAAGAAATTGTTAAATACAATAGAGCTGTGTAATCGATAGGAAAAATTGTTACATTCGAACAATATCTACTCCTGATGAAAATGTCAAAATGTAGTTAGTCAGTTATTTTTTAAATCGAATATCGCAATAAAGGGCTTACTTTGCAAAACGTATATCCCGCTAACTTTTCACCGAAAATACCATTTCCGATATAAAACAACTGCAATAAATTCGGCGTCAATGCAACGATATTAATGCAGATGACTGCCGAGCGATGATGGAGCTCTCGGAAATTTCATTAAAAATATTATTCGTTTACGAAAGTGTCACGCCCCAATTCCCGCGCCTGCGAGGTTGTGTGACATAATTTACGGCGGCGCCGAAAGGGAGGGGAAATGATTTCCGCGCCAGGATGGGAAAAGTGTCATAAAATTTTAATCACTGTAATTAGGCGCTGTACGCGGGCCGCTTTATTCCAAATCGTCCTCTAATTGTTTTGAATTTTTCAAAAGCTTTGAATCAACGAATCTGTTCTATACGTGCAGAGATAAAGGGAATTTTACGTGCGATGTGTTATATTCGTGGAAAATTTTTAATTAATTCGTTATCTTGTTTTACAGCGCATAAATATTGTGTGTTTTTAATTAAAATTTCAACCCTGTAAAATTTTAATAAACACGCTCGCGCCACGAGGTATTAAAAGAGTTCAATATATATTTTTTAAGCGGCTGTCAACAGTTCCCGCGACAAATAAAATACTTGTTGACACTCTCACGTACATTTTCCATTTTTTTAATCTCCAATTTTTATTTATACTAGTTATCACCGCTCCGACTAATGCATAAATCCTATAATCTTTAAAACGCGAAACCCAATTAAAAAATTCATGTAAAAACTTGTAATTGACTGGCGCGATATCTTCCTCTCGTAAAATAAATTCCAGCAGAAAATATAAAACAGCTACTCTCCGACACGCAGAGACCGCGAGCTAACGAAATTCCATCCGCACCCTTCGCTACGTCGTCTGATGAAAAAAAATCTTCATTAGCTCTCGGACACGTACCGATACACCTCCGCTCCTCTCGTCAAAGGATCCGCGGGAATCAAATTCAAGCCGGGGCAATCGCGTTAGGTCCGCCGTTCCGCAACGACGGCAGCGCGCTCACGGTTACGCGCTACGGCTCGCACCCGGTTCACAAGATCTTCCTCTCCTCTCTCTCTGTCTTCCACACCTGTTTCCTTATCCTTCTTGTAGAAAATCCCGTGTCTTTTTACCCGTTCTCCTTTACTTTTTTGTCTTTAATTTTCAGGACGGCTAACCTCGTTACTCTCCTCCCTTCTCGAGGCGACACGCGGTTAGTTCTTAATTAAGGCGCGCGCGCTTTGACCGTTACTCCGGTCGAGTTAGCACCTCCGAGGGACAGCAGAGGAGGAAACCGCTTAATTTCTACGCAAACGGCCGATCTGTACGAATGTCGCGAGGCAAAACTGCGAAAAGTCAAAGTAATTTCGTAAGATTTCTTCTCCCGTCGACCGGGGGAGGTCTTTAATTAAACGGGTAAATTAATTACGGCTGAAGACACAGCTGAGAGAGAGATTTTTGTTAAAGTTTATCGTTTTTAGGATGACGGTGTCTTTCTAATTCGCGTTTTAATTGAAGTGAAGCCCAGCGCGCGACGCTGATAATGAAGCGGGAAAATGAACTGGAATGATATAATTGCCCCGGCTGAGGGAAAAGGGTCAAACGGTGCTTGGAGATCGTTTTTATTAATCGTGGAAAACTGAGACATTTTTACTTTATACTTTATTGCATTATATTATTGTTGCACAATGATTAACCAAATAATTTGTTTTTTGTTACAGGTATGTATGGTGCCACCTCAAACTCCCTGAACCCAACGTCTGCCTATTGGTACGAGGTACACAAATACATTAAAACCACGTAAAGTTTCAAAATACATAAAAATCCAATAAGTTTATCCCAAGAATATAGCGAAAATCATCCGCCCTTATTCCTATATATTATCCCGGGGCAAATATTTCGTGTTCCCATTATCGGCTCGCGAGCTGAGTTAAAGCGATCTCGCCCGAACACAGCAGCAGCCGCTCTCCGCGTAATAAAGAGCCCGCGGGAGCGTGCTAGTCGATCGATATATTTTATCATCGCGTACGCTTGCGCACAAGCGCAATATACCTTACCTCCGGACAAGGAGAACCGACGAGCGTGACTGCTGAATTCAAAATAGCCTCTCCACTAGCGCGCGCGATCCTCGCCTCGGCGCGTTCGCCGAACGTACTTTACGACTTCTCTCCCCCGAATTCCCGCGCTCTCGGCGAGGAAAGAGGAATCGTCGAATCCTCTCTCGGAAAACACACGCGCCCGCGCTCGGGTGTGGGGCCAAAGAAAAAGAAAATAACCTTTTCTCCTGCTCTCGCGAAAAGAGATGGCCTCCTTAATTCCGCCGTCTTCGATCGCCGCTAACGTCGTTCTGTTGACTCACGGGGGGCTAGTGCCGCGTATAGCAGATCGGGGCCAATTTCCCTGCTCTCTCCCGCTCTCAGTTTATTTTCGCCAGCGGGAAAATGCTATTTTATGCACATCGCCTATACGGCTTTAATTCCATTCCCGGCGCGCGTTCGCAGCTAAATTTTCGAGAGTGGCGGTGCTAGCGCGCGTTTGGCCGAATTTAAATTCATAGGTGCTGGCTGCTGGAAGAGGCAGCTTTATGCGCTTAGAATGATGGAGGGAATAAAAAAAGAAAAACTGAGCTGGGTTTGATAAAGAAAATTCACCTCGTTCTTTCTTTTGTCCTCTGTGCGCATATATAAGTGTGTTGCGAAACAAAACCATTATTACGAAACTTTTTATCCTAGGAAATTCCATTTCGAAAACGGATTGAAAAATTCCAAGTATTCGCCCTGGCGCTCTCGCAACTTTCGCTAACTTCATTTAACTACGCGCTGCAGAAGCGGTAGAGCAGAGAGTCAACTTCTGAAGAGTAAAATTTCGTTTCCACGTAATCAGTGCATTTAAATATCCCGCTGAGAAGCTTTCACATAAAAAAAAATGGAGAAAAAAAAGTAGTGCATCAGCTACGGTCCATTGACATTAGAAAGTAATCGTATACGTCTTACATGCCGAATAGAAGACACAAAAGAGATGGTCTCTCAGCGGCGGTCAGTTATACACAATGTACCGTCGGGTCGACGGCCACGCGACAGCAGCAAATCACGGAGACAGGGGAGGCACTTTACGGACGGAAAGAATAAGACGTTCGCTCGTATAACGTCGGTCCGCGTCGTGACTTGGAAACTGCATCGCAACCCTTTTTGCGCGATGGCCTCCCATTGTCCTGGGGATTTTCGAGCGCGCGTCTCTTTTTATCCACTCTGCGCGCGTGTACAACGACGTGCGAGAACGGGATATGGCAGTCCGCGAGCTTTCTGGAGCGGAAATGTTACGCTGAGGACGAGCAAAAAGTTTAAATAACAAGCTTATATATACGCTGCATCGGTGTTCATATAATTATGTGTCTTATTACGTCGAAGGCTGTTGTGATGATTCTCTCATTGTCATTGTAAATTTAAAATGGACTGCTCATGAGGGTACACAATGAAAAAAACCGGGTTACTTAAAGCCGAAGAATGAAATATAAGCAAAGAAGTCCGGCACAATGGGTTGCGTAATCAGGGCACTTCTTTGTTACATATATATGTCGGAGAAAAAGGAGTGCATCGAAAGGAAAGCGAAAAATAAAGAGAGGCGAACTCTTTCAATAATTCCTCTCACCACGCAGCGTTATATAAGACAAAGAAAAAGGACCAACGGGCGCGCGAAAAAAGCAGTTTTCCTTGCCGCAATCATCGCCTCGAATCCCTTGGCGCTGTTTGTTCTTCTCTCCTGCTGCCGGCCCTCTTCCCTTTGTCTCTCTCTTTTTCCTCGTTTCCCTCCTTACAAATGACCCAGATGATACGGATATTAACGCCGGGCCTACCCCCCGCCGAAACTTTCCTCTCTACACTCGCGATCATCGCCGTTCCCTTAATTATCGTCGCGCACACGGGAATAGCTTGTACGCCTCGCCAGGGAATGGAAGGGGGGGGGGGGGACAGAGGAGGCAAGAAGCGAAAGGCCCTGGGGACTCGTACGAAGCGGCCCGAGAAAAAGTCTCTAGCGTGTACTCCCGAATATATATCCCCCAGATCTCCTTAAAGGAGTCGCATCCTCGGCCTCCGTCCCCCAGTAGATAAAGCACACGACGCGCAGCCGAATCGTGTAGGTATATATTATACGAGGCAGCGAAGAATTATGCTCGAAACTATGCCTAGCATTTGGAAGTTCGGCAAGAGGATTACTCGGTGCTGTAGGGAAAAGTGAAAGGGACACGACACCTATATACACCGCCGCCACCGTCTCTCGCTTGCGCCCGAGTTTATAATAAGTCTCGATTACCATTAATCGTTATTTAGGAGGCCGAATTAGGGGGTGCGACGCTGTTCTGTAATAAAACCGGCTTCGCGCGGGGCCTACGACACCGTTCGGGGAGAGTAAGAGAGAGTTTGAGGTAGCAGTGCTGTGCGGTGGTGATGGCAACCCTTGCTAATTAATTGGGGGTACGAGCGCGAATTTTACGCTCGACGTGGCGGTGTTTTCGCGAATTTCGCGATTGTCGAGTTGGCAAATTGACTCTCTCTCTCTCGGCCCTTGGAATGCCGGTTAATTATAGGAGGTATAAGGAGGGATGGGGACGAAAAAGTGATGGGGTTGTGAGAAGGTGTATAATACGAGTCATCGCGCAGCGCGAAAAGTAAGGGACCGTGGCCTAATTTGAGTAATCTAGATTTATGGGATCAGCAGCTTTTGGGGAATGCTAGGTGATTTGATTTTATGAGAGTTTTATAATATGACGGGTACAGATGTGTAGCAATTAGTTGTATTTGCTAGGCGTATTTGGTGGAATGAAAGTCGAGCACCCGGCAAGAAGTTTAATTAACAAGTTTTTGGAGTAAGAGTAAATTTCGACTTTGAGCGAGGTCGAAATTAAAATTTTTTACTGGATTTTCTGCAAAGTGAAATAAAAACTTATACGGAAAAAAGTGATTAATTTTAGTCCGAAAATCGTAAACAGCAAAATATATTTTTCTTTCGAAATTCATGTTTAATAAGATTTTTTTTTATAATTTTCTTTTCCGCGTACATGTTTTTAATTAAAATCAGAATTACCAAAATATATCTTACAATTTCCTCCGTAGTATTACAGAGTACATACCAGGCACATTTCAAAATTAATCACTTAATTAACAGAGCTTAGAGTCGCAATGAAAATCAGCAGCCGGTTCTCGAAAAACAAAGCCGAAACAAAGCCTCGCACTCTCACTGGCTGCTGTTTACCCAGACAAAGGAAATTTCTCTCTCTCTCTCTCTTCCACGAAAATTGCTCTCTTACACTTCCTCTCTCCCTGCCGCTCCACCGACGACGACGACGACACTACACGCACATCACCTTTTCTGATAAAAAGCTCGCCGTGCGCGCGTGTGTACGCCATTCGCAGTCATCCCCTCGAAATCCTCTCTCTCCCATATCTCGAGGCGACGCGCGCTGCTCCAAAGTAAAGTCGTTCCACCACACGACTACGACGACGGTGGCTGTGGCGATAAAGGTCGACCCTCCTCGAGGTATATAAGGCGCCTGCCTTGGCTCTGTATCGACGCCCCCGCAATTATTTCGCGCGTACGCGAGGGCGTGGCAGCAGCACTGCGGGTCGACTAATTTTCCGGGGGGGTTGAGAAGCGGAAGGAAGCAAGGTGCCTGTGTGCAGAAAGGCAAACGTAAACGGAAAATGAAATCGCGGGATGCGCCCGTGTATTGGGCGATAAATCAACGGAGAGACTTCTCGGCTGCGCGGTGTACGTGTTCGCGGCAGATAAAGTCTCGCCGTGCGTTGTTTCGCTATTTTCTCTCGTATATAGGTATATATACATCTAACTATTTGCCGTGTACCGCGTCTTGTGCTTTTTATTGCGGAAATAAGGTATGGGTACTTTTCCGATGGGCGCATTTTTCTTCTTCCGGACCGGGGAGAGAAGAATCCCGCTCGTCGAGCTTTGTTATGGCGGATTTTTATTTTCCATTCCGGTATGCTGCACGCGCTGATACTTTTTATTGTAAAGTATTGATGGGCGAGTATATAGGTATGTGTACAGGAAGCGGATGTTATTCGTGTCTTTTAATTCTCATTTCAAGTAAATGTGCTTTCAGAAAGTTACGGAAATATAACTCGCAGAGGTTTATATATTTTATGTATTTGCCGTCGATGTAATCCAGATGAAAACATATTCAATATGTAATTCCAAAAATACATTTTCGTTGTAATAATTCGAAAATTGAAGCTTTGCAGAACTTCGGGAAATTGAAAATACAATATTTAATAAATCCATATTTTCCAATGTATAAACGAACGTATACTGTCTCTCGTAAAATATCAAACCATCAGAAGCTAATAAACAAAAATGCCTACATAAATACACATAAAACCGCCAATATCCACTCTTACTCTACCCGTCTAAGAACAAAAAACTTTCTGATTCATGACCTCTCCGCTCGATAATACTCCCGTCGCGATCTTAATTTTTTCCCCGTGATTTACGCTCTGCCCGCTCAAGAATTATACGCGCACTCGAAGTTACTCGAGCGCGCGGAAAAGTGCCCTGTCTCTCTCTTTCTTCTTCTTCTCTCTCTCTCTCCTTCATTCTCAGAAAAGTAACAGAGCAGCAGCCAAGGAAGCTGCCTCGAAGGCCGGCGGGCGGCTACGCTTGCACGAGTCTCGATTAATTTTCCCCTCGTTAGAGATGAGGCATGCTCGGAAATTTATTAAATTTCTCAATTAGTCATGAAATTACTTATCGCTCAGACACTCGTTCGCTTACTCGCGCGCGAAAACTTTCACTTTCTCTTTCTCTGTCTTTCTGTCTCTTGTGCGCTCGGGCCCATCAATCTTTTTCGCTTTCGTAGCACCGGCTGCTCTTGTTCGTCTCGCGCTCATTCCTCCTTTTTTCCCTCGTGTTTCGCACCTCCAGGAGAGAAGAACACGTGCGTCGGTTGTATCGTGTTCGGAAATCGTAATCCGTAATGCGCTGTCGGGAGTTGGCGGTATAGGTGTTTGCTCAGCTGAAATGAATTTACGAGTTATTGTTACAAACAATATGTATATATAAAAGTGTCGACGCGCGCTGTTTGTTTATGATTTTATGCATGATGTTTTTTCTTCTTGATGCTCAAACAAAAGCTTTTGTCGATCGAACATGTTTCAATTAGCGTCGTCACGATGTTGTATTTTATTCACCGCACACGCGTCGTCGCTTTGTTTATTCAATGAATCGTATAGATATTACACGTACTGTAAACAATAAGTGTAGTATTTACAACGCCCCTTATGGCTAACGTCCCATTGATCTTCCTGTGACACAGTACAATAATTCTCATGAATCACCGCGTTTCGCAGGTCTGCAATCTATTTCCACTTTTTCTTCCAGATATAAAGAAAAACGAAGGGAAATTACATATCGCTACTCGCACACATACACAATGAAGACTGATAATATAATGTATATAAGGCGGACTTCCGGCGTCGCCTCGACCGACGTCCGAACTGACCCGAAACATTTAAGTGCGAATAAAAGAGGGAAAATCTAAATCGCCCGTGACACGCGATCTCCGTATTCATCACACACCAGCCCAAAATCCCAACACATACGCTTCCTCTATATTTTCCTAATCTTATCCCCATCACACACGCGCCCTTGTATGACCCGCGAAAAGTGCTGAGCCGTATAAAAGCCCCAATCAGGGGGGGTCGCGTCTGGCGCGAATCGCTCATACAATAATAATAACGCAGCTAGCGCGCGCTATTCAGTCGATCGATTAATTCATCGCAACCCCGTCATCCTCGTCGTCGGCGGCTTTTCCCGACCAGGACAATGCTCTCTCTCTCTCATACTGGCACGCCCAAAGATTGCACGCGCGCAGACAAAACGAAAGAGGCGCGCGCTCTCTCCTATGTATACAACACAACCCATATATATAGAGAGAGAGTGTCGCTCCCTTCATTTCGCTGCTTTGTTTTTCGCGCCGACAAAAGCGATCGAAAAGCGAAATATCCAGCGCGCGATATTTGATAGTTCGGCAAATAACGGAACCCCGGCGTACACACTCTCCATCATCGATCGGAAAAAGCAGGCGGCGATATTCTTCGGTAAACACACAAGAGAGAGAGCGGAAAAGACGCGCACGCGGACTAATTTCCTCGCCCTCCGGATACGCGCAGTCGTTCGTTCCCGTCCACCGGCCACGCACACACCTACGCGTTAAACGCGACGACGAGCCCCTCCTCCTCCCCCCGCACCGGTAATTCCCGGGTTCGGATTTAATGGAGGGTGGCAGTGAGAGAGAGAGCGAGAGCGGACCTATAGGGCCCTCCGCTCTCTATCGCTCGCGCGAACGAGTAATTTTGATATATTGACGCGCACGCACGTACGTACGTGAATGGGTGGGGAGAGAGAGAGAGTTTTCCCGATAATATTGCCCCGTCGGGATGTGAGCGCAGCCGGCCCTGCCTGCCACTGTCTGTGTCCCTGCGAGCCCTCCGGCGGATAGAATAGGAGAGAGATAGACGCCTAATGGGGAATCGAGAGGGAACGCGAGCGCACACACACGTGACCGTTCGACTTTTTCTCGCCTGCGGCGATACACACTATACACGCGTGCACTGCATGTACGTGGGCTTTGTCTTCCTCCGCAGTGCCGCCGCAGCTACTTCTTTTTTCCACCAACTCTCTCGACGTCTAGACGGCGAATAAGACACACGCGGCTCTATTACACACGGAGCTCGATTTGTTTTAGCTCTCGGCGCGTATGCTTTTCGCGTTATCCGGAGGACCAAATCCCTGTGCGGGGGGACCGGACGCGGGTTTATATACGCGGCTTTAAAATCTCGTTAGCGGGGCGATACAGTCGATTATGCGTTATATTTTCGACGCCGGGGGCAGATGGTATAACGCAGTATAGCCGGTCGTCCGGTACCCTGCAACGCGCGATTAACAACGTTCCGAACAAATATATTCTCCCCGGCTTTTTAGTTCGATCGGCTGCATACGCACGCGCGCCGCCGAAAAGCTGCGAGAAACAAAGAACGATCGAGTGCAGTTCTCACTCCATCGCGGTAATTGAGTAAATTCGGACGATGATTATTCCGCCGGAGGGGTAGCTAGAGTAGGTAGGCAGTCGTCGCGTGCGGCCGCTGCACGATCGCAGATTTTTTTTTCTTTCGAATCTTTTTTCAATTATTACACCGAGGGGCTCTCCCCCCCGTGCGTGCCGTTAAAGGGTTCAATTGATTATCAGGTAATAACCCTACGCGGGATCGCGCGGGACGATTATTGCCATTATTATTATTATTGCTTCGCGCGCATACGTATATGCGCACGCGATCCGGCGATTTTTCATAATTCGCGTATATATACGGGAAAGCGCTCGAGATAAAGGCATTGTAACCTCGTTTGAGGAAACACGCGTCCGCCTATCCGTATGCAGTGAGAAATAACGCGCACGACGGATAATCATAACAATTAAAGTGTAATTCGGTCTCTATACATCGCGTGACAGTATAAATCACCGACACACACTTCAGAAAGCATAAAAAAGGTATGCTAAGCGCCTGCGTGCGGAAAAGTTCGCGGAGCTGTAAAAAATCGCGCTGCATTGAATTTTAATGGGCGACGGAAGGAAAAATCTTGAATTTATAGACGGATTTTTTTAACTCCCCGCTCTTCCTCCCCACACCCTCTTCTTCTTCCTTTACCCTGCTCGAAAAAATTCCTTCCCTCCATCCATGCGGCGACGCGCTCGCGCGTGTTCTTTGAGAGCTGAAATTCGCGCGCTCGCACACACGCGGGAACTTTTATATCCGGCAACTTTTGACTTTTCCAGCCCTCCTCTCTCTCTCCCCTTTTCTACGTGCCGCTCGCACCGGAATCACTCGTCGACATTTTCGTGCCCGATTCTTCATAGAATATTAACTCGACGGCAAAGTGCATAAAGTCAGTCTGCCTCTATCCCCCCCTGGTTCCTTCCTTCCTTTTTCTCTCCCCCTTTGGCTCTATGCGTGTGGATCTCTCTCGCCTCCCCCCCGAGCGCTTGGAAAATCCGAGGATCCGGCGATTCGTCACGATTTTCCCGCTTATCGCAATCTGTCGGCTATATACGCGCACGCGGGTGAGAGAGATAATGAAAAGAGCCTCGGGCCGGGAAAATGGATGCGCGCACGCGTTCACCCGCCCGCCGAATGGTTTCGTGACGAGGCTCGCGCTTTAATTCCGGCTCTCTCTCTCTGTCTCTCTCTCTCTCTCACTCACGTGACGTATCTGCCTTTCCACTTTCACCCCCCTCGTACACACTCGTAGTGATGTGCACTGCTGCTGCTGCCGACGTCGTCGACGTCCCCATGCATATATCCACTGATCGGATGCATGCGTGCGCGCATGCAGGAAGGAATCTACTGCTACTGTCTATATGTGGATGGGATTTTATTGTACGCGAGGCGAACGATCGGATATCTGAATGGGCTCCGACGCATTTGATTAGAGATAATGAGTTTTTTATTGGGAAAATGGGATGGG